>PITA01012215.1:0-63086 GCA_004023965.1 Spilogale gracilis
GGGGGGTTCTGGGAGGTGTTTCTGCAAATAGGTCTATTGGCCTATATGGTGCAGCCAGATTCGGTCAACAGTGGCCACGTCAGGGTAGACCACAGACCAGACCACAGATCCACATAGTAGGAGATGCTGCGGGCATGTTCTCAGTCTAGGCACGATTTCCTCCTATTTTAATGACCTGAAACCAAGTTTACACCATCTCTATACAGGTCATTCTTGGAAGGCTTCTTGGGGGAGGTGATACCTGGCGCCAGTTGTCAAAAATGAGCAGGACTTTTCCAGGAAAGGAGGTAGAATCATGGGGACAGTCTCAGAATGTAAGTGGCACCGAAGCTCGAATGCGCAGGCGGAGTGTGGCCCCGCAGCCAGTACGGTCATGGGTTGTGGAGAACCAAGTCCTCCATGCTGCAAACTGAAGGCACAGGAAGTGAGGGGAGGGGATCCTTCCCACTTCCTGAGGGCCTTGTTCTGGCCAAAGGCAGAATAGAAAGGGGAGTGGCCCCAAGCAAAAAGGCACTTGAGGTCAGGAAGTGCAAAAGCTGTGGGAGGGTGACAGAGAAGAGGCAGGACACTTCACAAGCCATTCAGGTGGGAGTGTGCACACAGATTGGAGAGCTGAAAGGCTCGCTCTCCAATTCCTGACCCAGGAAATGGGCTCCAGGTTGTCAGTAAATCACATGGAGGGTTTCGCTAATCTTGAAAGGAGAATAAAGCCAGTAGTTTGGCTGCTTTGGTGTTGGCTGGACCCCTGGCTGATGGGAGAGGTTTGGAAGGGTCACCCACATTATTTCATGATCTTCTAGAGGCAAACCTGTTAAGTTTATGACCATTTGACAGAAGTGAAGTTTGAAAACTAGAAAGATCAAGGAAACCAAGTAGTGTCGCCACTAAGAAGTGGAGGCTGTCTGTCCCTAAGGTGTGTGTTCTCGGCTTTTTGAAACTATAACATTAGATGTGAGCGTATTGAAATCAAAGTGTCCATGAGATGCCCACGTAGGGGGACCCGGGAGATGGATGAGTCTGAAAGTCTGTTCCAAGTGGAGATTGAGATATGGTGGTTGAGTGAATGGGTAGAGTCGAAGCCGTGCACATTAAGGGGAAGGACACCTTGTTCTTGTTGTGTTGGGGAGGTGGCACCAGTGGGGCAGGGGGATGTCTTGATGCTGAGCAGGAGCATGGGAAGGAATGGATCTGGTTTTGCCAGATTATTAAAAACTCAACTTTTCTACATGGTTTTGATGACCTTAGTTACTAGCCATGTTATTGCTGGCCTATTTCATCTTGTGAGTCTTCCAAAACTAATGATCTTTTTTTGTTTGTTTCATTTTTCTGACAGGGTTCATCTAAAATGGTTTAACATCTTATTTATTAAGACTCTCTTGGGAATAAAGTGTTACACAATATGATTTTCCCCTAATAAATGAAGCTTATTTCTATAAATTCCAGAACTTAATTTCAACCATGTATGGTTTTTTTTTCCCCCTGTGTGTTGCGGCATCATTTGCTTCTTCCCTAAATATAGTATCATTGTGGTATTTTCATAGAAAACTGTAGATCTCCGTTATGGATGAATGTCATTAAATGGACCCTTTTACAGTGATGTTCTAAGAGGGAGGCCTGGATGCGTACTTGCTACCATTCTGAATGGTTCCTGAATACTCTGCATTTATTTAGTGGATCATTCATTTAATCATTGACCCAATATTTATTAAATTACTTCTATTATCAGTGAACAGAATAAACAAAATTCCCTGCCCTGGTCAGGCTTGGATTCAGGAGCTCCTTCACCCTTCCACGCATGGTTTCCCCTCACAGTGGTTTGATACAACATTTAGGAACTCTGTGGCTTTACCATTATGACCACTAACATAGTGGTCCCTAACAGACAGGAAAATCCTTGCTGAGACCCAGTAGTGGCCTTTCATAAAGGGCTGAGCAGGAAAAATGAGTGTTTGAACCAACAGATTTCTACATACTTACAGAAAGGATTTGTGCCATAAAATGAGAGGAATTATGCAAATTATCATGATGTCTAAAATGCCATTTTGTTTATACAATGATGGAAAATAATGATGACACAAATTTACGCCTCTCTACCACATGGTGTATCAGTTTATATTCTTTTCCTTGAACATATATCTTTATGTTTAAAATGGGTTTCTTATGGACAACCTAGAGATGAATTTCACTTGTGTCCAATCTGCCAATTCTACTTTTAATCAGGAGATTCAGATGATTTAACTTTCATATAGTTATCGATGTTATTGAGATCAAGTCTACCATATTTCTATTCATTCTCTATTCATTTCCTCCTTTCCCCCCACTTTTTCTGCCTTTCTTTGGATTGGGCACTTTTTATGATTCTGTCTTTTAAAATCTCTGTCATTTGCTTATTATCAATGCCTCTTTAATTTTTAGCAGTTGTCGAAATATTTACAATATGCATTTTTAACTTACAGGTTTATGTATAGCATAAGGATCACACACATCCATAGACTTTAATTTTTTCCCTCCTGTTCTTTTACACTATTGCTGTCATATATTTTATTTTGAATACAAACATTTTATGTATGTCGTACATCCCACAGTACACTGCCATTGTTGTTTGCTTTAAAATTATCTTTTAAAGAGATGAACCGATTTTTTAAGTATTTTATATTGTTCACCTATTTTCAGTGCTCTTAATTTCCCTTTAGGTACAACAAAGTTTCCTTCTGGTATTACCATACCCTTACTAATGTGATTTCCTTTAACATTTCTGTAGTCCCGGTATATTCATGAAGAATTTAATCAACATTCATATCTCCCCAAACGGCTTTAGTTTCCCATCATTTTTGCTCGGTAGAGGACTCTAGGTTAGAATGCATGTTTGTGAGTCCTTTACAGACGTTTCTCCATTGTCTGTCTTACTCCCATACATTCTGAAAGAAGTCTGCTGCTTTCTGTGCTTCTCTGAATGGAACAGGCTTGCTTTTTTTTTTTTTTTTTCCCTCTTGTGACATTTTTCTGCCCCTCTCTCTGTGACTTGTCCTGGCTTTCCAATTATACCTATGTAACCACTTAACTTTGTCCTAGGCGCAGCGCATGAGAGTGAAGGAGTCTTTGCAGCTGGCTCAGAATTGGAGGAATAGCTAAGAGCACTGGGACCAGCAAATGGTTAATCATCATTACAGATGTTTGTTGGACAATTGCATGGCAGCTTTCACTCTACTCTTTACCCATCTGATTCTGATTTAGCCTTCCAGTTTGCCTCAGTGTATCCCAGCAAGACTTCTCGTGTTTTCCTTTCTCATTATAATTCTCTTTCTCCCCGTCTTACTAGGACAGGTGGCCCCTCTTTTTAATGGCACTGCGTGCTGGGTTTCCCTGTGTCTCTAAAAGTATTACACTTCATTTTGCTCTACCTTTTTATTTCTCTACCTCCCATAGCTACACTGTGAAGTCCTTGAGAGCAGGAACTATAACTTTCATTTTTACTTTAAATAACGTGCCCTTTACCCAAGGCATATCATATTGTCAGTAAACATACCATGAGTGAATGAATATTACTATCCATTGGGCTGCTCCAAAGGCAGAGATTGTATTTCCTATAAATTTTGTTGCAATTTCGGGGCGCCTGGGTGGCTCAGTTGGTTGAGCAACTGCCTTCGGCTCAGGTCATGATCCCGGAGACCCGGGGTCAAGCCCCGCATCAGGCTCCCTGCTCGGCGGGAAGCCTGCTTCTCCCTCTTTCACTCCCCTTGCTTGTGTTCCCTCTCTGGCTGTGTTTCTCTCTGTCAAATAAATAAAATCTTTAAAAAAAAAGTTGCAATTTCAATTCCAGATATAGTAACTGGCACAAAATAAGAGCTTAGTGGCTGTGTGTGGAGTGCAGGATTGAAGGTCTGCATGGATAGAAAAGTCAGTCACCACTGTTGCTAATTGACTCTGCCATCGACAGAATGATGGCAGAACCCAGGACAAGGGGCAAGTGGGTCTCCTAGACTACTGCTGTTCCTCCTCCAGTAACATTCCTGACTGGAAATCTGATCTCTTTGCCTCTAGTTTCAAACCATCTCCCTGGTTTCTGACCTTCAAGTGGAGTAGCCATAAAAATGACCATGAAGGGATTACTTGTTTCCTGCCTTGTTTTATATCGCTAGTCCTGTCAATGCCCATACTCTGTCCCCCTACAAATAGCATTGTTTAAAAAAATGCATAACATCTATTGAGTACTTGCCAGGCACCTGACAAGGCATTTTCTAAGGATTCTCATGATAATTTCACAGATTAGGAAACAAGATTCAGAGAAGTGATTTGATTTGCCCAGGGAAACGTATCAGCAGGGAGCACAGCAGAACTTGGGCCTTGATCAGCTTGCCAACAAAGTCCAAGTATTTTCCACTAAGAATAGTATTCTGTCAACGTTTCTTAAAAAGGAAAATATAAAATATAGCTGTATGGTTAGTGACCAATGATATATTAAATATACAGACCCTGAAGTCAGACCAGGGATAAATTCTTGATGGCTCTAATCTTCAGTGTGTTCATCTGGGAAACTGAGATCCTGAAAACACAAACCTGTTGTAAGACAGAATGAGATTACGTGGATGAAAGGTGTTTCGCACATCGCAAAGCATTGTATGTGTATTAATCTTCATTCCAAACAATATACAGTTTGAGAAGCAGCAAGAAAGAAACTCCTCCTACCTTAAAATGTATTTCATGACAAAGCTATGATTTGGGACTAGCAAATATCTCCTTGAATATGAGGATACCTTATTCTAAACCCATCTAGTAGGTAACCAGTCATCGTTCCTTACCTAGAATGAATTATTTCTATCGGATTGACATCTTGACTGTTAGGTAAGATTAGTTTCACCTAATGTTTGGGAAATTTTAAAGTGAAAAAAATAGCTATTAAGCCGTGGATATTGCATCAAAGAAGGTTTGTAAGGAGAAAAGGCAATTAAGACAGTCCACCTAATGCTCTTGGGTCAGAAACAACATCCCTACGTCACTAAACCTGTAACAAGGATGAAGAGGACAAGAATCAGAAATGCAAAGAAAAGGGACCACTTGACCATTCCATTTAGGGTTATTGTTATTTAAAATCAGAAAACCATAGGATAGAATTATTTAATTATTAGTGATGTAGGGAAGGGGGTGCAGAAGCTACTTCAACACTGATGATCTGTGGATTCTGCAGTACACAGAGCTGTCAGAACCTTTGCCCCACGTTCAGATGAAAAGCAGCAGTTGGTCTCATTGGCCTGCAATGTCTGGCGTGGCTCTGAGCATAGGCTTTGGGTCACCATGGCACTTAGCAACCTTCATCCCTGTCACCAGTTTGGGTTTGAGATGGACCTACTGAAATCTGCCAGTGAATTCTGCTTATGCGAAATGCTAGTAAACATGGTTTTAATTCCATAAGGCTATTTCCTCCAGTGTTCACAAGTTACACGTGTTGGAAATAATTAGAAAAAGAGACAACCTGATTAGAAAGAGGAAAGAAAAGGAAGTGAAAGAGAAGCAGACAACCAACAGAAGAGACAGTGCTGGTGGAAGTCTCACAATGGGGCTTCAAGAGAGGCGGGTCTGACACCCCAGCCTGCCCTGGAGGAGGGAGAAGCACAGACATCTCCGGAGCACGAGCACATGTCCCCACGGAGGCTGCCTCTGTTCTGATGTCCCTTTTCCCTTGCTGGCCATCAGAGCTGTCAGACAGGCCCCCAAACCACCCGGTCAACCAGGAGCCCTGTGAACAAGCCAGGCCCAGGAGAAACAAAGCAAAGGAAATATGTCTCTCAATGTGTGTATTATCTGCAAAGAAGCAAAGTGAACGTATAAACATCTGGGGCAACTGCCAGAAAAGGAGATCTACAGAAGATTCTTCTAGCAAAACATATTCACTGGTCATAAGTGTCAAAGAACACAGGACACTGATATGTGCAGAATGACTTGTAGAGTCTCTCATGTTCCTCCTTTCCCGGTGTCCCCAGTTCTTCCATGGTGAATGCCCCAGCCAGAGACTTTCAGAATCCCCATTTCTGTATCTGTGAAGTCTTTCTGTACTTCAGTGGGGTACTTGTATACACAAGTCACTAGAAAGTTAACATAAAGGGAGGCAGTACATCCAACTTGTGTACATGAATGCTATCATTTTTACTTTGCACGCATCTGTTTGTTTATAGAATTTTGTGCAGAGTACGAACCCTACAAAATGGCCAGCCTCTTGTCAAGAACCTTCAAGTGCCCAAAGGAAGACAAAGGGAAACCCGTAATATGCTCATTACTGCTTACACTTTTAATCCAGCTAATCATATCCTCATGTTCATTGCATGTACACATTAAAGAAAATGTCAGTAATTAGTGGAAAATTTAACATAATGAGTCCATGTAAAAACAAGGTTTTAATTACAGCATTTACACAGGTTACAAATCCCAACTTGCTTTTTTGTAAGAGACAATCAGATCCATACTTTATTTTTTTTTTTTTAGGTTATTTTATGGAAGAAAAAAAAAAAAAGAAAAAAACAAGCCTTTGATATTTGAGTCATGATCATACCCTGGAGTTCCAGGGTGGAGTTCTGGCATTTTTCAAGCAGATTCCTTGTTGGGGAGAAAGGGTCATTCTTATAGTTCATTGTGTGTAACCATCATCATGGAAAAACATGCATTTGACTTCTTACCACAGTACTTCTTCCTGTGTGACCCCCGTCCCCAAAGATCTTCTCTCAGGCTGGTCCAGGACAAGCCAGAGTGGACTTCGGCATTCCATTTCCACAACTGCTAATGTTCACGATGCTTCCTAGATTAAATTCTAGGTCCTTGGCGGGGGGATGGAGCTTATGTCATTCAGGAATCCTGAGAGAACCAAAGCCCCAGAATAGACCAAGAAGCAACACAGACTAACCTGGTCCACCAGATCAAGAGATGCAAAGTAGGACCTAAAACACAGTCAGTTTGCCTCTGGAAATAAAATGTCAAAATCTTTACTAAAGTAGAAAAATATGTAAGTGTTGGGGATAGTGAACATGCAGAGCGACTCCTGAGCCCTCAGTCAGCCCTTACATTGGATATTTGCAATGATCGAGCTGGGCTTCCACAGAGAAGGGGCATCGCACAGCCCAGGGAAGGGACCCCACTTGGACCCCACTCAACCATTCCTCACTGCCAGTCGCTAGGGAGCATAGTTCATCGGGCCCACTTAAGTGAATTTCAGGATTAACTTGTCGACTTTAACAACACCAACCTTACCAGTAGGTTAAGGTGCTTAAAAAGTTTCCTGCAAAGAAATAGCAAATTAAGCACAACCTGATAATGTAAGCTGGAGTGGGACAGCATCAGAGCCTCAGAGCCTTGCTTTTCAGTCAGTCCTACATGCTCTCAACGGCCCCATAATGGCTTAAAATAAGAAGCCAGATAAGTGACTGAAGGCAGTCGCTTAACCAACTGAGCCACCCAGGCGCCCCTTGAATACAACTTTAAATGTTTTCACCCTCCCACCTCCCTCATACCAAATGTATCAAGAAATCCTCTTGGCCCCACTCTCAAAACATACTCAGAGTCGGACTCCCAGCACTGTGTCATGGTAGCAAGGGCCCCACCTCTCCTCTTTAGCACCCAAGTGGCCCTATTTCCCCCTTGTCCTCATGTTCCTTCTCCTCACAGCAGGCAAGGCAGTCCTATAAAAACGTGAATCATGGGCGCCTGGGTGGCTCAGTTGGTTGGGCGACTGCCTTCAGCTCAGGGCATGATCCCGGAGACCTGGGATGGAGTCCCACATCGGGCTCCCTGCTCGGCGGGAAGCCTGCTTCTCCCTCTCTCACTCCCCCTGCTTGTGTTCCCTCTCTGTCTGTGTTTCTCTCTGTCAAATAAATAAAATCTTAAAAAAAAAAGAAAAGTGAATCATGTCCTCCCCACTCCTCTGCTCAAGGCTCTCCAATCACTCCCCATCCACACCCTACAGTCTTCACTCAGCCCCCACCCCCAGGACTCTCCACCCCCTGCCTCTGTGTTCCCACCACCCCCAAGAGACTCTGTACCCTTGCTGGAGCAAAAGCTCCTTCTCTCCCGGGATGCTCTTCCCCCACCTCCCTCAACTGACTCAGTTTGCTGACTTCTACTGGGATCTTCCTTGACATCTTCCTTTAGAAGGACATCCCTTTCTCCATTTCCTGCTTTAGTTTTCCCAAATTTGTGCCCTTCAGGTATCCCACACTTTCTAATCATTCACCGTGTGTGTCATTCTTGTGTATCAGCAGACACTAAGGCCAGACCTGGTTTGTCCCCACTGGGGCCCCGGCCCTGAGCACGTGTGCATGGAGCCGGGCTGGACGGTTCCACCTGCAAGAGAGACAAGACAGACCTGTGAGACACGAAGGCCACTGGCCACATAACCAACAGTATGGGGTGTTCAATGGATGTCGGGCGGGTAGAGATGAGCGTTCCCTGGTTCACAGCTGGGTTGGCCAGGGGGCCGTGAAGCCATCATCAGAGAGGGAATGTGTTGGAGAAGCAGGCATGGCACCAGGGGGAAGAATAGGTTTCAGGGTCATATCAACATAAACCAGTTGACTGTGTTGAGCGACTAATCCACCAAACTACAGAGAACGGTGTAAAAACTGAACTTTTGCATGTGTCCGTAACCCTTTCATTCCCCTGTACCCCATAGAACCTATTTCCTTTCCCTTCACTGAACTATTTTAGAAAGGGGGAAAAATAGTGGTATTTGAAGCTCACAAATTACATGGATAGGATCCAACAAAAGAGCAGAAAACATGTGCTCTTTCTACCTAAATTCTTTATAATATTCTAGTTTCTTGTACCATGTTCTAAGACCCTCCTCACGGGGATCTGGCTTACTACTGAGCTTGGGACCTCAGTGCTGTCTTCTGGTCATTAACTCCATACCCATGTCTCTGGCAAATTATTCATCATGAGTTCACAGTATTTTATTTAGATATTGGAAGAAATTTCAAAGGAATCTAAAGAGATCTAAAAAATGTTTTTTGTTTGTTTTTCTTTTCTTTTTGTTTTTCCTTTGCTCAGATTTCAAAAACAAAAACCATAGCTAGACATTTGATACACATTTTAACAGGAATAGCTTATGTTTATAATCATCTCAAACAAACAAACAAACTCGGTGGTTCTTGTGATGTGTCACACATTCTTTAGAAAGCATGTTCCTTACAGGCCACAAACATCTAACCAATCAGAGAAACGCTGCTATAGATATTCATGAAATGTATCCTGAAGTAGATGCATTCTTACTGGGGCTGATGAGTTTAGCCTTCAGTAAGTGTTCTGTTTGTTTTGACATGTGTTTTGTTCTTAAAGAGGAAAGACTCTGAATTACATACCAACTCCACCAAGAACTTGGTCCAACCAATCCAATCTCTTTTATTCCCCTTTATTGTTGTTCTAACTACATTGAAACCTAATTTCACCAGTTGCTATTCAGAGGGGCCAATTTTGGAGGGTCCCTTGATCGACATTCCCTGGGAGATGGAAAGGACTCAGAATACGTCTGCTCCATTGGGAGACACGGAGTCAAGCACACACACGTTGTCTGCCGGCTGACGGTTCCACAATCAGGTGAGTCCAAGGGTCCAAGGGTGTGTTCCCTCCTGAACTTGACATGGTACACTGGATGGTACACCCGTATGCGTCTGCTCTCCTACTCTTGCGAGAGGGCAGCAGGTGAACACAGTGTGTGCAGCTCATCCCAAGGAAAGACAAATAAGAAGACAATGTGGGCTTTGGAAACTTTCTACCTGGGAGAAGGGCTAACACTCACTGTTTCTGACCTGGCACACATGTTCCACATGTTGAGACGTTCCAACCGTCCCGGTCCAGCTCCCCTGCCAAGACCTCTCCAGGAACCCCTGGCGACTCCATGACCTCAGGGGAGACCCCGGGAGCCTGCAGACCCTGTTCTCACACTGCCATCTCTCCTGACCAGCCAGGTCAATCCCACACTAGCTGGTCAGTATTCTGATTATCACACCACTTCTTCTTGAAGTTTCCATCATACATATATCTTGCTAAAATCACATAGGTGACTTTTTATTTTTTTATATTTTTTATTTTATATTTTATATTTTTTTAGTATTTACCTACTACATAAGCAGTAGATAGTTTAGAACAAGATGAAACAGATAAAGAGATAGATATAAAAATGCACTAGAAACTTTGAACTTTGTTTTACGATTTATAAAGGGGTATCATATAAAATGTTGTATTTCCTTCTCCCCCAAACCCTATTAAGATGACATTTTTCCTTCCTGTTTTTAGGGAGGAAAACCAGCACCAAAAGGCACAGTCCCTTGCCCAGTATCCCATAGTTACAAACGAAAAGGCCGAGACACAGACGTCTGTGTCTTTATTGTACTTAGTGAGGGTGACTGCAGGAAGCAAAACAAGTGCGCTGCCTCAAGGGGCCGGCTGAGACCCTCCCGGGGCTTTCTCCCAGAGGCACGGAGCCTGCAAGCCACGTACTGAATGCAAAAAGCAGGATATCCAGGACTCCCAGTTCAAGGAATAAAACAAAATCTCTTCAACAGTCTATTATCTTCATAACTCAAAAGAATTTCTGGGGAAGGGATGCTCGGGTGGCTCAGTTCCTTAAGTGTCTGCCTTCAGCTGGGGTCATGATCCTGGAGTCCTGGGATCGAGCCCCGCATTGGGTTCCCTGCTCAGCGAGGAGTCTGCTTCTCCCTCTGCCTGCCCTCCCCTGCTTGTGCGCTCTCTCTCTGTCAAATACATAACAGTTTTTAAAAATAAATAAACATAGAAATAAATAATATTTAAAAAATTAAAAACAAATATTTGGGGGGAAAACGTGTGTATTAAGTCAGAGGCTGACAAAGTGAAATGAAGATGACTTTGGGTCCCTGCGTCTTCTCTCGGCAAATAACTGTTTTTGTATGACACCCATAAACCCCGCCAGTGGTATTCTAGGGAGCGGCTCCAGAGACGTTCCTATAAACTTTGATTTTCCTGAGATCCATGAAATAGAAACATAAAAATGGGATTTTACTTGCCTTGTTCCTTCTGTATCTTACCGGTTCTTAGAACATACAGAGGAACGGAAACCATTCACAAGGTGGGTGCGCGCATCTTTCCAGACACTCCCCGAATTGCCTGGAGACGCCCCCTCAAGTAGGATTCGCAACATCGGGGGGTCCGGTTCTTACCCAGTCAGCAGGCTGTAGAATGATGGCGCCTGCTCTCAGAGCCCCTCCCACTGAACTACTGCGCCTGAAATAGGCCACAGCACTTTAAAAATGCAGTTTCGGTGGGCATCGAAGATTCAAACCAATCGTTTAAAATGTCCTGATGGGTTAAACTCATGAGTGATCACTGGCATATTGGGGAACCCAGGAAGATGGCAAGGTGTTCATCACACTGGGGGATATTAGGTTTCCTGTCATTTATATGTTGAATCACTTTTAACAGAGGCTAGCTTCATAAAAATAAATATTTTTGGAATAGATTTGAGCCCAAGTAGGCTTATATATATATATTATAAGGAAAATCATAATCCTAATAAACAGGCAGAGGGATGAAGTCCTTTGGCCCTTAGAGAATTTGTCAAAGCTGAGAATGTAAGCTGCACATTTTAAGGTTTGTGGAGTAACAGGAAAAAGACCTAAAGCTCAGGACCCAACCAACATGTGTCCACCTCTCCCCTAAAACACAAGCCTGAAAGAGTTGTAACTCCAGGGTAATGACAGACTAAAGGTTGATCGCCATATCCCACACCTCTGGAGATTTCGGAGTGGGAGGGCAAGCAGATCCTGGGGGAAAGTTTGCTCTTGCATAAATTCAGTTTAAGATGATCGAGCCCACGGTGCCCTGATAAAAACCCAACCTCAGCTCCTATTTCAGAAAGAATTCTCAGAATACTATTCCAAGGAATAGAACCATTTATGGTGAAAATAATCAAACAAATTGAGAAAGAAAGCATCATTAAAGAAAACTGGCAGGAACAACAGAGGGAGTTACAGCTGTAGGAAGACTCCAGATGCAAGAATAATCAGGAAAGGGTTCGTAAAACCACCCGTCTCATAGTGTACAGTTATAACAGGCTGGGAAAGAGAGACGTTAGAAACGTCCAGGGATGTGTGAAAAGGAAACAGTGAAATTTCTGATAGTGAAAGACACAAGAGCCAAGATACGAAGTTCACTGGCTTTCTAACATGGCCAGGAAATAGCTGGAGTAGGGGGCATGCACAGAAAGTTGGCCAGAAGAAATGACACAGCATGCCTCACAGAAAAGCCAAGAGGTGGAAATCAGGAAGGAACTGAGCAGCTCAGAGAACATGGCAGAAATGTGCACACACACACATACCTGGATCCCCGGCGGGGGAGGGGAAAGAACACTGAGCAGGGGCGATCCTGTTGGGAAAACGATACGGTCATGACTGAGGATTTCCCCCAGCAAAGAGGGCAGAGCTCCAAACATGTAGCAGGACCCACAGAAGTAAACCCATACTTGAACAGGGCATAGTGTATGACAAGAATCAGAGAGAGAGCATTTAAGCACCTGTGCACATACGCGCGTGCTCACACACACGCGCGCGCACACACACACACACACACAACTGTGACAAAGACAGCTTACCCCCAAGGGAGCAGAGTGATGGTGACAAGTGACTTGTCAGCAGCAGCCCTGGGTGAGAGACACCAGTGGAATGATGTTTCCAATGGGCCAAAATAAAACTAACACCGACCTACAGTTTCCAAGGAAATGCCTTCCAAGCACAGAGTCAAATAGGCATTCCTTTATTTGTCAAGAGCAGATCCTGGTTAAAAGGAATATTTAAGCCAGAAGAAGGTGAAATTAAGAAAGTGGTAAATATATAGAAATAATAAAAACAGTCTTTAAGGTGAAGAGAAAGAAGCCAAATGCCAAATATAAGTCAAGAATAGCATATGAGGGGCGCCTGGGTGGCTCAGTTGGTTGAGCGACTGCCTTCAGCTCAGGTCATGATCCTGGAGACCCGGGATCGAGCCCCCCTGCTCGGCGGGAAGCCTGCTTCTCCCTCTCTCACTCCCCCTGCTTATGTTCCCTCTCTGGCTGTATTTCTGTCAAATAAATAAAAATAAAATCTTAGAAAAAAGAAGAATAGCATATGAATTTGAAGAAGGTTGAAATGGAGTTAATTTCCTCAAGTTACTAATTTTCCAGGAGATAGATAAAATTTTAGGTAAAATTTATACTTTGAAAAGCTAAATATGCATTTATTGATTTTCAGAGGAACTACCAAAAAAAAAAAAAAAAGCCACAAAATGTTTAGCTAGTAGAGGAAAAAACCAAAACTGCAATGAGAAGATAATCTCTCCAAACCACCACATTCAAATAATATCTATATTTATTATTTCTAAAGCCATTTACTTCTTAGAAAATTTGTCTTTACCATTTTCAACAAGACCCATGAAATTCTGATTCTGATGTGTGCGGTAACTTGCTTAATACATTAAATCTACTTTTTTGCGATTTTTTTTTTTTTTTTAATCATGCAACCATCGCCATCTCAACATTCAGACATCTCCTTCTGGAACGACCATGGTCTGCTGTCTACACTTGGGGATGGGGTCCTGACCCCGTGTCCAGGTAGAATCGTAGGAGAAATCAGCCTCCACGAGGGATCTGAGTTTCACCCACTAGCTGTCCCAGAGGAGCCCTCCTGGGCTGCCAGTCCTTGTCACTGCCCATGAACAGAAACATACCTACCCCACACACCTCACACCCAAGCATGCATCGGCCAACCACCTGCTGTCCTCGCGAGTCTCCAGCTGCCGCCATCCCTCGTACAGATTCCGAAGGGTAAAGTTAGTGCCAGCACGTGGAGTCCCGCAAAGGCCTCCCCATTGGTGGCCAGTGTCAGGTGGTCACTGGTGCCATACCACGTCCTAGCCAAGCAGTGAAGGTCCCGTGCCGGCTTCCTGTAGGCACCCTCGGACGGTCCTGTCAATGGACTCCACTGCCCACATCAGCCCCAGCACCGTCCCCCTAGGACGTCTGCCCCGGGCCCCCCTCACACTTGCACCGAGGTTGATTCCACGAGTCCGTGAAGCTCTGCTTCCCCGTCTTTTCTCCCGAAATGGGGAGCTTACACAAACCCAGACTCCTAGCCCCCAGCGCGATCCACAACTTCTAGGGACTTCCCCAGGTGCTCACTTCCAGGCAGACTCGAAGCCCAGCCCTTCTGTCCTCGCCTCCCCAGCAGAAGGCCGCCGGTCACAGAAGAGCCAGGTGGCCTTCGGGGTGGGAATGAAGCCACCGTCACGGTTCATCTGTGGCCTTCAAGCCTGTCGGAGGGAGTGACGGCAAACGGCGGACACGGCACATTCAGCCGTCGCAGCGGCCCTGACGGTCCCAGCCCTGCACCACCAAACCCGTAGCAGCCCTGGTCAAGGGCTGTGGGTACGACAGGAAAGAGGGTGGGAGGACTGCACCCTTATAGAGCATTTTTCCAGCACAGAAACCCATTCCAAGGGTTTTTCAACGAGAGGGAAATGACAGCCCTGCCTTGGTCAACAGGGGCCCGTGTGTGGACGCCGGAGCGTGTGCCGATGCGCTGGCGTCAGTGTGACCCCAGGAACAGCTCCCGAGGGCTGGCTCCCAGTCAACACATGCACCAAATAGCTTAACTTTCTTCTTTTCTTTTTTTTTTTTTTAGCAAGTGGCTTAAACGTCTCCCTCGCCCTCGCCGCATTAAGCCTCTCTTTCTAGCTCCCTAGACACTCCCCCTGAGAAGAGGAAAGAAGCATCTGGACTTCGGTAGGAGCCTCCCCCTTCAAAGCCGGCCAGGACACTGCTCCCGCAGGAAGCCTGCTCTGGAGGGGAAGGAGGGCGCTTATGTCTTTCTCCTCAGGGAAGGAAAGGCAAAGAGCTGCCTGTGGGACCCAGAAGGCCCGGGAACTCGCTTCCCCTTCTCGCAGCCTTGTGCTGCGTTTTGTTCCAGGCCCTGCCTTTGCACACCCACAGGCCACCTTCCCTGCTTCTCCTCAGGCAGCTCCCAGAGAAGGAAAGCAGCGGCCCCGGGCCCCTGAGCTGGTTTCTCCTGGGCCCCCCACCTCCTGCAGCTCTGCCTGTCCCCTGCCCTTCCCCCCATGCTGCCTGCAGTGGTAGATGGAGGGCGCCTCAACATCACTCTGAGGAAGGTCACCTCCGCAGCAGGCTGCAGACCTGGGGTCTCTGGTGGCTGTGGGAGCCTTACTGCGTCAAAGATCTGGGGCCCAGGGCCACTTGGCACGAGGGTGAGGAAGCTTCCTGCTTCCTGCTTCCTGCCAGGGCTCCTGCCCTCTTCCCCATCCCACTCCATCCTGATCTTGAGCTGAGAGGTGTTCCCATCCACCTGCCACCCCTGCTGCCTACAGGCCCCCAACTCCAGGCCTTTGGGGCTGCTGCCCGCGCCTGTGCCCCCGGGACCTCTCACGCCTGTCCCCCACCTGGGTCCTCCCTCCTCACTCAGTCCCTCCCGCCCCTACGTCCCTTCTTGGCTGACACTGCCCATCTTCCAAGAATGTCCTTGGCTGGGAAATCTTCCCATGACTCTGTCTCACGCCCATTTCAGGCCCCCACATCATCCTCGGCATCCGCCGGCCGCGCCCTCGCCTCCTGACAGGGAGTTCCCGAAGCCGGGCCTGCATCGTCTGTGCTTTTTGAGATCCTCACGCTGGTCCTAGGTCACAGAGAACTTGACCTCAAAAACGGAGTCTATCAACAAAGAAGCCGGAGACAAGAGCTTCCTGCATGTTACCTGGGGAAAACTCGGATGTACTGAACCCATTCACTCGTCCGTACAGCAGAGTGACCAAAGTGGCCCACAGCAACAGGAGGACTGTACCACTTCTCTCTAAGAATCCCGGGCTTTCAAGAGCGCGGGCCCTGGGTGTTCCGTGCTGACCGTGCAGGGAAGCGACGCGCCCCCGCACACCCACACGCTCGCCCCCGCCGCCCTGCACCTGCAGCCCCTGGCAGGCAGCATCCCGGGGAAGCGCTCGGGCACGCCGCTGACACCCTGAGCCGCGCGAAGACTGGTCACAGAAGTGTGTACAGTGTCCAGAAATTAGAATCCATCTTTGTGGGACAGAGCGGACGGAAAAGCCAACTGCTCCAGACCTCCCTGCTGGAGTATTATGACCCCAGGGCCCTTTCGTAGGGGGCCCTCGTTTGCTTTTGTTTTTAAGTAGTTGCATACATACAAAAAAAAAAAAAAAAAAAAAGTCGAAAACCTCCGCATCCAGAATGTGAGCAGCGGTGGTCACCGGGCGATTTTGATTATTGTACTTCCGGTTTTATTTTTTAATTTTAATTTGTATGTTTTTCTGTCTCAATATTACTGCTTCTTTAATAAGAAATAATAAAAAAATACATATTTTTTAAACGATCATGATAGCAGGGGGGAAAAATACCAATTAAGCAATATTACCATGGCCATGGACCTTTCTACTCACAACTGTTGTTTCTAAATATCACGAAGGAATTCAGATCCCGGAGCTATTTCGGGCCGGGCACCGCCGGGCTCTATCTGCTCTCCGTAGGAGGATGGGTGTGAGCTCGCGGTATGTAGGAAGCCGGGAATCATTGACTTGTAACCTCCTCACCAGCACCGAGGCCACAGGGCTTTGCAATAGGAATTTCAAATATGAGTATTTTTTATTGCTTGCATATTGAGTTTCCAAAATGCCCGAGCACCACACCACATGAAATCAAGGAGCCTTTCCCAAGATATCTTACCCTCACAGTGTCAGAAGCTGAAGGTCACATTAAGTAGAAGAGAGACTGTCTTATCTGTGGAAACAGGTTTAAAAATACTGTTCACATAAATTCAGAGCCAAAATTGGAAACTAAGCTCCGCTCACAGTGAAACTAGTCACCGTGTCCACAGAAGGAACCCGTCAGGTGCTTTCAGGAGAGGATTGGAGAGCGCAGGTCTGAGCAGCCGCCCAGTGTGGCCCCCCAGCCTGGAGCCAGATCCCGCCAGACACCAGCTCAGCGAGCCCAGCATTTGCTTCCCTATTTCTTTTCTTTCCTTTTTTTTTTTTTTTAAGATTTTATTTATTTATTTGACAGAGAGAAACACAGATAGAGAGGCAACACAAGCATGGGGAGTGAGAGACGGAGAAGCAGGCTTCCTGCAGAGAAGAGAGCCCAACACCGGGTGGGGCTCCATCCCCGGACTCTGGGACCGTGACCTAAGCTGAAGGCAGACGCTTAAGGACGGAGCCACCCAGACACTCCTGCTTCCCTATTTCACTGATGAGGAAATCGAAGCCCCAAATGGGTCCAAGGTCACATAAACGTGGAATCAGGATTATGTCTCTCCAACTCCAAAACCATTGGCATGCTAAGAATGGAAAAAAAAATAGGGCTTTCATAAGAAAAAAATAAATATTCTTAAGCTTTCAATATTACTAGCAGTAATTATAGGCTTCCTTTGCTCCATAAAGCCATTCCCTGTCCATATACAAAAGTTGAGCAACTTGAGAAAAATCTTTTGAAACCACATTAGACTACAGGAAGATATTTGGGGACATACAACAGAGTCGCTCTGTCCTCCTAAGTAGGTTTCAGGGCAGGGAAGCCCAAGGCTCTAACCTGGGCTGCTCGGCAGAGCTCCTACCTCCTCCCACCGACTTTTAACTACTGCCCATCCCTGAGCCCTGGTCCAGCACCTGGGGCTTCTCGTCTTCGCCCGGCCTTCCTGTGCCCTGCACCTGCGGAAGGAGTCATTCCTTCTGCCCTTTGCCCTTCTGAAGTCTCCACATCGCCACGCCTTATCACAATATTGAATATTTATAGCACCATTTCCCAGAGGTTATTTGTGTGGTATCATGAAGTAGATCAAATAAATTGAAAAAAATAAAATTAAAACCACAAAGCCTCTAAGCATCCTTAAAAATATCATGAAATTAATGCATTAAACCTCAGATTTTGTTCTGTGGAAAAGGTCTCAAACCCTTCTTCAAAACCTATATGTTTTTTCTTTAAATGCAAAATTTTAGGTCTTCACTCACCCTTTAGTGTTTCCCATACTAAGTCCTATCGTCTGTGCCGTGAGGGAAATCACCAACTCCCCATCTTTTGCGTGTAATGCCTCTATCCTTCTAGCCCTCCTGGAGCTCTATAGATCAGGAAGCATTTGTTCCTCAGATAAAAAGAACACAAACATCTCCCAGGATTGTAAGTAGTTATATTGGTTGTAATCTGGGGGGACAACCGAGAAGATGTCACCGTCCTGTATGCATGTACCCGCCCGCCCCCCTCCATGTTGCCCAAGTGTCTCTGGAGCAGGGACACATCTCGCACGCAGACTGGAGCTTGGGCTTTACTGCGAGGACAAAGCAGTAAAGCAAAGCCCACCTTGTACAGGCAAAGGAGGAGAAGGACCCGGCTCTTTCTGACTTCAAGGCAGTCCACATTAACATTTTAGGGGCCCCCAAGAGTTCCTAATACATAAGGACCTTCCCTCACCCCTTCCTATTTCATTTAGCAAGTAAACATGCCATCAGTAGCCTCCTTAGACTAAAACTGGCCATTTTACCTTAACTTGCTTTTCTACGGCAAAGGAAGGGCTTCCAAGCAACGCTTCAAGACCCACAAAATGTCTTTTTGACTTAGAATCAACCGCAGCCTCTTGTTGTGAACATTGCTTTCAAGCGACTTCCATTCCCTTGCACAAATGAAGACTCCTAATTTTATTAGAAACTGCCTATATACTATATGGCTTGTTTGCCACAAAACCAAAACGTGTGCTTTTCACACGTGAAATAACATCTTTTTCAATGAATATAGCTCTATGATTTAAAGCACTCTGTCAGCTTAGAGTTTTTGATATTATGGGACAAGTATGTTCTCACTTCTTATTGTGATGTGAAATTCATGCCAATGATGCAGGGCTGAGTCTTTCTAAGGATAAAAAAATAAATCACATAAATACATAGTTCCCTCCCTCTTCCCCATTTCTGTAAACCATACAGCATTTTCTCAATGACTTGCCCAGAACCTCCTTCCCTTTGTCTCCTTCCTTTCCAGCAACACCCCCCCAACACACACACACTCTACTCCTATGCCTTCTGTCCTCCCCAGAACATCCTTCCATGTGGAAACATGGTGGCTCCCACTTCCTGATACCTCTTAGCGCCCTCCTCAGCAGACTGGAATTTACCCACTCAAGGTATGGCATCAGTGACATTGCATACCTCTTCAAAAGTCTCTAAGGAATGCAGAATCAAATGAAGTCACCTGCAGGGACCATAGGGTTGGGGTTGGGGCCAGTGCAACCCATTGCCATGGAGAACCAGCAAGAGGATGGAAGGCAGGGCTTCAAACCTGCAGAGAGGCAGGGAAACAGCTAAGTTTTAAATGATACCAATACGTATCTCTACATGGCTCTATAAGTATACCTACAGACAGCTTTTCCTTCTGGGTACCAAACTGCCCGGTCCTTGTGCAGAGGTGAAACCTCAGTACCCGCCTTCCATGACCTACAACCTCTCAGATGACAATGGTGGGGTGTTTAGAGATGGACGCATCTGAATCTTTGTGAGGTAATACCACCTAAATACCTGTCCTAAGATCTTCATCGAGCATTTCTTCCTTTACAAATTGTACTTTAATTCATTGCTTAATTCTCCTGCTATTGTCCGACTTAATAGCACATGCATATCAAAATATGTTGTTTTGCTATTTCATTTTGCCTTTTCTCTTGGTATTTAAATTATCATTTTTATTCCTGTAACTATTTTCTTATGTTGTATGATTTCTTCTTATTTTTTTACTTCAGCTTTCAGAATGGTCTAATACGTATGACTGTTTGATTCTGCCCTTTTATTGTCCTTATATTCCCATATGTTTTACTAATTTATTGCTACTTTCTCTTTGTCTCTCTCTTTCTCTCTCTGGTATATTCTTAGCTAATTGCATCTGTTTATTTCTTGACATTTGAGTAGATAGGAAGTACCCACATTACAAAATTCAAGAGGTGCAGAACAACCTATGATAAATGTAAAATTGGTTTTTATCTCGGTCCCCTATCAACCACATTCTCACTTTCACACATATATCTTCTACAGATACTTTATGTACACAGAAACATACCCATAGGGGCGCCTGGGGAGCTCAGAAGGCTAAGCCTCTGCCTTCGGCTCAGGTCATGATCCCAGGGTCCTGGGATGGAGCCCCACATCGGACTCTTTGCTCAGCAGGGAGCCTGCTCCCTCCTCTCTCTCTGCCTGCCTCTGTGCCTACCTGTGATCTCTCTCTCTCTCTCTGTGTCAAATAAATAAATAAAATCTTTTTAAAAAAGGAAGCATATCCATATAATCAAAAGTATAAATTACAGATTATAGAATTCTACGGAAATACTATAGAATCATGGTATTCTATCTCATAGATGCTCTTCTACATATTGATTTCTCAATATTTTTGCAAACTTGCAGAACAGTACATTTATGATATTTTATGCTTTTTAAAAAACAGTTTATTTTTAGAGCAGTTTTACGTTTATAAAAAAAAAACTTCACAGAAAGCATAGAAAAGTTTCTGTTTCTTCCTTCTCCTGCTCAGTTCTCCTGTTATTAACATCAGGCGTTGGTGTGGTACATTTGTTACAATCAGTGAACCAGTACTAATATAGGATCATTAATCAAGGTTCACAGTTAACATTAGAGGTCACTTTAGGCATTGTCCACTCTGCGGGTTTGGGCAAAACGTTGAAGGTGTGTGTCCAGCCATGCAGTGTCCTAGAGAACTGTCCTCCGTGTTCTACCTGGTCATCCTTCGCTCCCTCCTAAGCCCTGGCAACCACTGACCTTTTAATTCTCTGCCTTTTCCAGAATGGCATTGAGTTGGAAGCATCCAGTATGTAGCCTTTCCAGATGGGTTTTGCTTAGTTATATGCCTTTATGTTTCTGCCATTTTTTTTTCAGGGTCAATAGTTCATTGCTTTTTTTTAATCAGTGAACAATATTCTACTCTATGGTGCACCACAGTTTCTTTGTCCACTCACCTACTGAATCACATCTTAGTGGCTTCTAGTTCTTGGAAATTATGAACGAAGCTGTTATAGACCCTCTCATGCAGGTTTTTTTTTGTGTGGCCATAAGGACCCAACTCATTTGGGTAAATATCTAATGATGAAGACATGGGTTACTGAAGACTTTCAGGGCAGGGAAACTTCTGGCATAACAGGTTATTGAAACCCATAGGATGTGGAACACAAAGAGTGAATCCAAATGTAACGCAAGACTGTGGTTAATGCTGATGTAGGGATGACAGCTCCTCAGTGTAACAGACGCACATACTAACGCAAGGGGTAAGAATCAGGAAACTATGCCTCCAGGACAGAGTCTGGGAATCCTCTGTCCTATCTGCTCGATTTTTCCAGAAGATTTAAACCACTTTAAAAAATAAAGTCCATTAATTTAAAAGGGATATTTGGACTTAATTGTCTAAGAGACTCAAATAGCTATTCTTTTTTGCAGCTAGATGCCAGGAATAGATTCTGTCTTCCTTATCACTCATGATTCCCACACCCTACATCTGCCAGGACACTCAGGACCCAGTGAAACTGGGAAAACAGCTCTGTGGAATTTCCTTTCATTTGACCACCCTTAAAATCTGAAAACCTCAGGATCCTGTTTAGTTCAATATTAATTAGTCTCACTGCCAATAATGAAATTATCTAACAATTATAGGATAAGTTCCCTGGTCTGAAGACTCTGCTTTGTGGTCTACACGTTTTCTCCCATCTTTACTATAAACAGTTCACATTAGTACCATTCTTCCCACCGTGTCGATTGGGAAACTGAGCAAAAGCCATGAGGAAACTGTCAGGTTTATACTGCTCATAGAGGATAGTTCCAGAAATCAAGCTGTACTCTGTCAGATGACAAAAACTAGAGTCTTTCCAGTATCTTTCACAAAGCCCTAAAGGCTGGATGTCTCTCAAAGTTGATACTCCAAATTATTTTATTCCCAGCTAAGTAGCCATTAAGTAATTCAATAGGAAAAACGCCCATGATCTAGCATTTCTTACTTATAAAGCCATGGAAACTAGAGATAAAACCTCTAGATTCATTCTTATGGAAACATGAGTTCGATGGATTGTCCAGTGTTCTAGATGTGCCCAGGGGCAGGGGCAGGACTGGAATCCCATTTTCTTGATGCCAAATCCATCGGTCTTTCTGCAGAATAACGGGGTCCCCAGCGGCATGTTTTCTTTCTTCTTTACCGCCAGCTACCAGCTAGACTTTTCATTCACTTCCACATTTAGAATAAATATTTCACACGCATCCACAGCAAGACCTCCCCTGAAATAAAAGAGAAAATAAAAAGGATTTGGAGACCACTCTTTGGAGACTGTACATTTCCACTTAAGTCTGAACACAATCTATTAGGCCACATTACATTCAATTGTGCCGAAGAAGCAAGCCTACTCCACAACAAGATTTCAGGGCATCTCGATGTGGGATTTGCTCGGCGCGATGATGAGCGCAGGGACTGAGGGATGGGGGCGCATGTGAACCCAACGGCTCTCCTGCGATGTTTACTTCCCAGGCTTAAGTGAGCTCAGTGCTCATGAATGATTCGCCTTGACACTGGAATCCAAATGGAGTCTGGAATTACTGTAACTGTTTTCGGCTTGGGTGATTTAATCAGCAAATCTTCAATAGTGTAATATGCATGCACCGAACGGATTCCAGACGGCACAGTCTGATTTACACACACTCCTCGCAGACAACCATTTGTGGTGGGGCGCACGGGCATCTGTTTGCCGGCATCTTTGTGACGCAGATGTCCATGGTAGTGTGTCAGAAATACTCAAGTCTGTGCTTTCGATCAGGAAGCCCAAACAAAGACGCATACGCAGGGGACAATTCAGAGGAGAGGGGCTTTCTGCCTTGGGAATTTTCTCTTCTTTTTTCCCTAAGGACTCTCAAAATCATTTACTCCCTTGCTTAACAGATAGCCATATGTATGCACAGTTTATCAAGCATTGTTCTGGGCCCAGAGAAGCAAAGGCGGGAGGTCAGGAAAATGAGAGAGAAATAAATAAGATATGTCTCCTAAAGCGTGGGATAAAACTGTCCTATGAAATTAACAGTTGAACACAATCTATTAAAAAAAAAAAGTTGCCTTAAAACATTACCATTGCAATGCGGGTTTCTTGTGGCTGTGTGGTGGAACAGGCATTAAGAGAGTCGCAGAATTTCATTTTTTCATGGTCACCATATTTTATACTTTCTCCTCCCACCACCACTTCTCACCCACTGCAGATGGCATGCCCTGAGTTCCTGGCCTCCTGGAAGACAGGTATGAATGTCAAGTGGAGGAACCAAGCAGTCAGCCTCCTCTTGGCTTGGACATCTAAAACCTTACACCCTTGGGAGAACACAGGAGGTTCCAGACAAAATGTTTAAGGAAGTGGAGATGTAAGGAGAGCTTCAGCCGGTCAGGAAGTTCTCCAAGCTCCCAGAAAGAAAGGACAGAGTGTGGAGGGGGAGTTGTGGAGAGCAGAACTTCTTGTTCTCGGATTCCTAGCAGGGACCCCTACATGGCAGCAAACCCAAGACAGGTGATAGCTCAGGAGTGGGTCTGGGAAAGACAGGACTTGGCACGATGCTGGCCAGATGCTCGCACACCGGCGACACACAGAGACAGGAAGACCCTGTCAGCAGGATGCCCAGTCCTAGAAAGAGGGACCGAGCCAGAGGGCCAGGTGAAAACCATAATGCCCCCACATGGGTGCACTCCTGAGAGCAGACGTCTCCACACCCCACCCTCGGGAGCCCAGGTGACTCTAGAACTAGACACCCCCTGCACCAGCCACATCGGTCCTCTGGCTGGTAGCTCACCACGGAGAAAGAGCACATCCCTAATGATCAGAGACCTATGCCAGCCTCACTGATGGGAGACCGCAAACAAAAATTATACTGAATTATAGAAAAACAAGAAAATTGTTTATTTCTTGCAACATCCGAGTTCTGGGCTGAGATCTATAGCTATTAAAACCTGATTGGTAAATTCTCAGAAACTCAAAAAATATGAAGTTTTAAGTCCTTTTTCCATCCCCAAATTTTGAAAATGGTATCATAAATATCTCATGAATGTTTCTACAAAAGATGTTATGTTCCTTTAAGCAGCTCTTGAGAAGCAAAGAAACAGAGGAGTTATCTTTATATGGAATTATAGTCTTTAAAGGGAAGTCATCCTGAAAACCACTTTGTAGGCACAGTTGATGTGTATAAAGAACATATTATGGGGTGCCTGGGTGGCGTAGTCATCAAGCATCTGCCTTTATCTCAGGTCATGATCCCAGAGTCCTAGGGTCGAGCCCAGCCTTAGGCTCCCTACTTAGTGGGAAGCCTGCTTCTCCCTCTCCCACTCCCTCTGCTTGCGTTCCTTTCTCACTGTCTCTTTCTCTGTCAAATAAATAAATAAAATCTTTTTTTTTAAAGGACATATTATGTATGTGTGTATGTAGATGTGTGTGTGTGTGTGTGTGTGCATAAAGAGACAGAGAGACACAGAGACAGATTTATTTTAAGAAATTGGCTAGGACCAATGAAGACTGGCAAGTCTGAACTCTGCCATGGAGGGGGCAGGCTGCAGACCTAGGGAAGGAGCTGATGCCTCAGCTTCCTTCCAAAGACTGTCTGGAGGTAGAATTCCCTCTTCCTCAGGGGACTTCCCTCTATTTTTCTCTTAAGGCCTTCAACTGATTGGATAAGGCCCACCTACAATATGGAGGGTGATCTGCTTTGGTCAGACCCTGATTATAAATGTTAGTCTCATGTAACAAAGACCTTGGCAGTAACATCTAGACTGGTTTCTAACCCTGCATCTAGTCCCTGCAGGCCAACCAAGCCGACACATAGAATAAATTGTTCCACTGTGGGGGATGGGAAGCAGGCCCCTGTTGCTACCTGGTCCAGCAGCCATGGTCTGTGCTTGATCTGCCTCTGGCTGGACTCTAGGCGCTCAGCTCCTCGCTACACTTCTGCTGGACTCAGTGACTCACCCGGGGGGGGAGCCCCAGCCTTTCCTCCCGAGCCCCTCTCACACCAGTCCCTGACTCTGGCTGAGCCCCAAGAGGTGTGCGAGGGGCCCAGGGCCCCCATTCAGCAGCTGTGAGCAGGCCCGCCTGCAGGGGGACCGTGTCTCTGCTGCTTGGCCAGTGACGTCCCCCGGGCTTTCCCACAGACTAATCACCTGCGCCTCCCTGCCACCAGCCCACACGTGCTTTTGCAAAATTTAATTTTAATGATGACAATCAGGATGACAGTGAGAATAAAGCTAAACTTAGTTCCATTCAGCTCTAATAGTTCCTAAGATCCTAGAACTCACTAGAATAAACACACTGAGACCTGCACACATATGGGCACCCTTTCACCCGGAAGGTAAATAAATTATGGGAGTTAAACCTAATTTTCCTAATAAACTAGGTCTGTAACTTCTAGTTCCAGTGCACCCACCAAAACTCATTGCAATAGAAACAGCCGAAATGACTGTGACCTCTTTCTGGAAAGTCTCATTTTAACTTGTAGAGAATATGAATTGACGATTTAAACATTATTTAAAAAGAAAAGAAAAACTGGGGCGCCTGGGTGGCTCAGTCATTAAGCCTCTGCCTCTCAGGTCATGATCCCGGAATCCTGGGATCGAGCCCCACATCGGGCTCCCTGCTCGGCGGGAAGCCTGCTTCTCCCTCTCTCACTCCCCCTGCTTGTGTTCCCTCTCTGGCTGTGTTTCTCTCTGTCAAATAAATAAAGTCTTTTAACAATTAAATAAATAAATAAAAGAAAAACTATTTCTTTAAAAAAAAAAAAAAATCCTGACGAAGGTAACGGCACCACACAAGCACAGAGCAGCCCTGAGTGGGGCTGCCTACCCAAGACAGATTTTGCTAGTGATTACGCAAGATTGTTCCAAATCTTCTACCCTCACACAATAAGAGCATCAAAGGGTTTTTTGGATCGGCAGGTTTTCCGTTGTAGATTTCATTTACAGATGTTTTGCTGAAACAAAAAAGTGGACATAAATTGAAAATCTATAAATGCTTTCATTTGCAATGAATTGGGGCTGCAGCTAATTAGTAAAAGGCAAAAAATTGCAAAGACTTTTTTTGGCCTTGGGCAAAGCATCTGAATTCCTCCCCCCCCCCCCTTTAAATAAGCTTGCATCGTGCTTTCAGAGCTCCGTGCAGAGACAGTATCAGACGTGCCTACTGGAGGTCTGAGTCTCCCCGGTAAGACACACGCTCACATACTCGACAGCTACTGGAAAAGCTTACGGTTTTGCAAATCCCAGGAAAGAGGAATGAAGACACTTGTGCTATTAGAAGCACCCATTTTGCTAGAACTCTACTAAGAAAATCTTTTTTTGTTTCTTCCTGTGTTCCCATTTACAAAGAGGCAAGTGATTAAATTTGCTTCACCAAATTAAACTCACCCCAGCTTCCTGCTGGGCACCGGGGAGCCTTTCTGGGTTACCACCTGCAGAGCGGCTGCTCTTTTCCCCGGGGCCTGAATATCATTGCACGGCGTCAGTGTCCCGACACACTGTCGGAAATTTTGGTTTGCCACAGGGCCTCTCTGGTTCGTGGGGAAGTGGGAAAGCCTGAGGACCATGACCGAGGCACAGCAGACACCCCTGTGATCCGGGACCTAACAGCCGCGAGGAAGGGGATTCCAAGAGGCCAGAGAGAGCGAGGGAGGGAAAGAGAGAGGCAGAGCCAGACAAGACAGAGAAGAGGAGGCAGAAGAAGGGAGAGAGGGGGTGGCCAAGAAAAAGAAGCGGTCCATTCTTTCCTTGCTCTGAAGGTGACATCAGCTGGCGGTCCGCTCTGATTTGGGAACTTAGCTGCTCCTCTCCTAACACAGTGTGTGTAGGAGCCACCCAGGCACCAACGGGAGCTGGGCTTCTGCTGGCAGATCTTCAGCTTGTGTTTCTCTATCAACAGCCAGCGCCTCACACATGGGCACAGCAGGGCCACACTGGTTCTCTGCACGTGTATTTACGCAGGACTGGACGCCCTTGGCTGTAGGTCCAGCACGAATCTCCCCCAGCATGGTTGCAAGCGGGAGCATCCCAGCCTGCAGAGCATCATGGTTTTACGGAAGCCAAACTCTGACCCACTGACATTTATGGATAGAGGTTTAGAGAGGAAAATGCACGTCCTAGATGTCATCCCATGTTAGAGTGAGTGCTCCCCTCTCCGTAGTTGGCCATCCTGTCATGTCAATAAAGGAAGACCCTTGTTCCCAGCATATTCAGTTTATGAGCACAAAACATGGCTGTGTTTTCATTGACACAGAACAGAAGGAGTTGATGCTAGGACATGGTAAAGAAAGGAAAAGAACACACAGGCTTAAAAAAGAAAACCACCAATGCTCATTTGAACGTATTCTCAGTGCAGTAGTCTAAATGTCTCCACACTGAAGCCCTGGAGGTTCCTCTGGGGGTCAGAATTCTGGACCCTTAGGATACTAAAGCTGCACTCAATCAGCAGGAACAAAGGATGTATACTTAGGTTCACTATGGGACAATTAGTATCACAGAAAAGTATGCAGGTCGCTCCGTACCTAGGATGTATGAAATAGAAAGACTGTTCAGGTCTGTCTCCTTTTTACATTTATTGGAATCCACATTGCATTCTTTGTTGCAGTTGCACAACTACATTTGATAAATGTCAGATGGTCAGGGACCCACCAGGCATGGCTGGCCCAAGAGTAAACAGGACGGTCTCTGCCCTCCAGGAACGGGTTCTAGATAAAGGACCTCAATGTGATTTCCCCGGATACCAGGCAACAATGCTTGTAAACATTGAACTCGAATACTCCCTACCTATTTCTAAATAAACAAGGCCCAAGAACCCTGAAAAATTAAAAATAATATTCTTCCCATATTCCTCATCCGTGAAATCCTCCTCATCCTTCAGGCCCATGATCAAACACGTTTTTTGAACAGTCTTCCCCCACACATACTGTTCATGGCCCGTGGACCCAGCACCTGCTAAAACCTGCTTAGCTTTGCATCCCTGACTCTCCCTACAGATTATGAAATCCTTGAGGATAGAAACCAGCCTTTTAAAAATGCTATGGTTCTCTGGTATCTGAGACAATATCATGAACATCACAAATACTCAATAAACTCTTGTTAGAACGGATTTTGACTCCCAGGACCACTCAATTGCTGCTATTCGCAGGGTTTCCTTCTTTCTCGTGGCTAAATGATATTCCCTTTTGTAGATATGCCACATCATTCATCTGTTGAAAGACAGCTAGGTTATTCCATATCTTGCCTATTCGTCTTTCTTCTTTCTTCTCATTCCATTATTATAAATTGGAAAAGTCTAAATATCAACTGACACCATAAAGAAACAAAAGCGTCAGTCTTTTGAAGAGACTGTGTGTTTCGTTTTCTTGCTATTCTTTTCCTAATTTTAACAAGAAGAGAAGATTGGATGGGCGAACATGGTCTGAAAATCAAGACACATTCACACTGATTTCTGAGATCTGCTTTTAATTACCAACACTCGATCTGTACTCCTGGCATCTTCTGGGGATTTCCACGGGACCTCAGACCGCATCTGAGTCGTGAGATAAGCAGCCTCCAGAGAGGACACCCAGTCCGCCGTTCACATGGTCTGTGTTCCGTCTCCCCAGGGGAAAACCCTTGGATTCCACTATGCTGACTGCTCAGATTTTTTTGTTTACCTCTTATGCCCACCTGTTGTGCTGAAGGGCAGTGGAAGAAGAAACTGGCTTTGCTCAGGCTGCATGGGAGGTACTCTCCGCAAAACTGTCCTCTTGTGATGAGATCTCATGAGAACAACACTCCTCCCATGTCTCAGGGCTGGGAATAGTGCATTCTGCAAAAGCATCTGGTTTGCTTTTAGGTTATGGATGCCAAGAAGCCTGTGACGGGTCATGTTCCCTTTTTGGCTTTGGCTCCTGGTTCACTGAAAGCCAAATGTTTGCCCTTCCACAAGTGTGGGGGCCTCGTGGAATGCATCGGAAGGACCAGCTTAAGGACCATCCCACCGGTGTTTTCTACCCTTATTTCTTCTCTGTCCAGAATGTCTCTCATTTATATCTTAATCTCTTATTTTAGGCACCTTTCTATGTTGATCAGAATTTGAGAAAAGCCTTTCTTTCCCTCTGTTGCCGTTCCTGGGTGGCTGGGCCACCTGCAGGGAGGGGTTTCCTCAGGAGGCCGTGAAGCCCTGGCCTGAAGACGAAGGGCAAGGCCTTGTTCCAGGGGCCGGGGGACTAGCGGGGCCTCTGAAAGGTGTCTGGGCAAGGTCACAACCACGCGGTCCTCCTCAGCGGGGAAACACTCCCTGGACATGGCCGCGTGGGAGCCAGGATCCAAGGAGCTGCTCCGGGCTCCAGAGCTCTGAGGTGAGGCCCGAGGCCACGTGTGCAGGAAGCCACCAGAAATGATGCCAGTGCTGCTCGGGGACCAGGTGTGACAGCAAGAGCGCAGGAGGAGAGAGAGACCAGGCAGGAGCTGTGAACTGTGGGTCGGGAGGCAGGGTCGGGGCAAGGGGGAACTGGGACCTCAGCGCATCCGTCCTTATTTAGCTCCCATGACAGCCAGGAGGGGAGTCTGGGCCCGGCAGGTGCCCGGGGCTCTTCCCCCGTCTGCTGTGTCAGGATCCGCGGGAGCCCTGGCCACAGGCCAGCTGTGCCGTTCAGCATCTCTCCCTGCTGGCTCCCTGCCACCTGCAGCCACCGCACCCCCGGGCTACTGCTAGGAAGGCTTGGAGCTCCGGACACCGAGGCAGGAGTGTGGCAGAGGCTGCAGGAGAGGGTTCGCCTGGGCGGTCCAGGAGGAGGCAGCTGGCATGTTCATAAAGCGGGGTTTCTGGAGAGCTGTGGCTGAGGCAGGTGGCTGGGAGGAGCAGGGCGCATCCGGAGGAGGGGGTGGTGGCCGCCTGGCTCGAGCTGAATGCTGAGCTCTGGGGGCGGCCCGGTAAAGCCCGCTTGCAGGCGGAGGTGGCTCTCATGCATGTCCTCCGCAGAGGCCCCCCGGCCTTCATCTAAAACAAACACAGCAAAAGGAGTTAAGCTCAAAGCGCATCTGCTTTTCTTTACAGAAGGTAGAGGACATGGCTGTATTTTGGGGGTTTTGTTAAGAGCTGTTAAAAAATGAAATTTCCTTATTTCGGAGAGAGTCCCACTCAATTTCTTTTTTTTTTTTCTGTGTTCAATTAAGCCACCGGAATTCCTGTGATTTTTAGAACCCTTCACTGCAAAAGGAGTCCTCGTGAATGACATGTGGGATTATGAGCGTGAAGATCTACACCGAGTAGGAACTCGCTGCCGTGGACAAATTCTAGACCCGCACGGGAGGCACCTCGTGCTTCATCACGGCCGGTCAGCGCCTTCCCACCCTGCCCTGGCTGGTGACACGGAAGCATGACTATGCGCATATATGGACGGTCAACCTTGTCCCAACATTAAGTATTTGTCGCGTCGTCTGTGGAGAGGACACTTGAGTTTCAAGCTTGACAGCAACCCCCTCCCATGCCCTCGGAGCCTATGGGTCATCGGCCCCTCGTCAAAGAACCTAAAGTTGTTGGGTTCTTAGGAAAGACACGCGGGAGACGTAGCGCCCCACAAACCCCCATGTGCAGGTAAGTATGGTTCCCTAAAGCCATGTTCATATTTAAAGAAGAAAGAGTCTCAAAAGCCAGAAAAAGGTATTTCGCTTCATTCATTTAGATTAGCGGGCCAGTCAAAACCCTGAGAGGCAGGAGGGGTGGATTTCACGATGAGCCTGCAGGGCCGAGTGCGAGCCCGCCGCGGGCAGAGGCTGCATGGTGAGGTCACTGAAGCCACGTCAAGCTGAACCGTGAGCAGTACGGGTCACGCACGTGTCCAGCCATCCGGGCGAGCCAACAGCACTCCTGTCCTTGCCCTCACTCCCTCCAGCCTTCTCCACGCTGGCCTGCCTCGGGCGGCCTCCGGACAACACTGCTAGGTCCTGCTTGGAGGTTTCTCTTAAAGACCTCTGGAGAGGGCGCCTGCGTGGCTGAGTGGGTTAAAGCCTCTGCTTTCGGCTCAGGTCATGATCTCAGGGTCCAGGGATCAAGGCCCACATCGGGCTCTCTGCTCAGCAGGGAGCCTGCTTCCTCCTCTCTCTCTGCCTGCCCCTCTGCCTATCTTGTGATCTCTCTCTCTGTCAAATAAATAAATAAAATCTTAAAAAGAAAAGATTTAAAAAAAAAACAAAAATCTTCTGGAGAGTAAAACCATACTTGGCTCCCCATACAGTTCTTCACTCTCTTGAAGACCATTTGAAAACCTACAAACAGGGGCATCTGCCAGGCGTGGTCAGTTAAACATCAGACTCTTGGTTGCAGCTCAGGTCATGATCTCAGGGTCCTGGGATCCATCCCGCCTCAGGCTCTGTGCTCAGTGCTCAGTGCAGAGGAGATGATGATTGTCTCCCTCTCCCTCTGCTCCTCCCCGGCCCTCTTTCTCTTTCTACAATAAACAAATAATATCTTTAAATAATAAAACATATAAACGTATGCTTACTAATTATATACTCTAGTACAAAAAAAAGGGTCCTTTGAAAATTAAGGGACAGGACACATGCTTTCCATTTTCTTTGTCAACGTATACTTTACAATACGGCTGTGAGCCTATAAACCATCCTGGAAATGCACAAAGACAGTGTCTTCACTTCCTTACAGACAAGGAAACAGTCTCAACAAGGGCATGTGACCTTCCCCAAGCCCCCCTCCAGGAAAAGATCACGAGAGCACTTTGCTTCTGGTACTCGGGCGTCACTTCTTGGTGATTCTTGGGCACAGACCATCAGGAGAGACGTTCAGGACAAGTCGCTCCTGGAATTGGACATTGGATTCTGGGCCCCGAGGTCTGTGTTCTTTCGAACAGACTGCACTGCCCACCCTCCTTAATAGCCTCCGTATTTCCAGAAGGGAAGGGATGCCAAGCACATTTCTCTACCTCGCCGCAGTGGAAGATATTCTAATATAATTCTTAGAAGACAGTTATTCAAAAGGGACTTTATAGTAGTCCTCTCTATGCACCAGTTCCTTGTTTGGCAGGAGTTCCACGAGGATGAGCACTTCGACGTCCCCTCTATATCCCCAGCACTCCAATACACAGCACTTTATAAGCGCTCATTAAATACATACCCAGCAGAGGGAGACGACACAGCCCTCAGTAAGGATCGAATCACGGTGGCTGGGACAGAGCTGTGTTTAATAAACACCTATTTAACATATGAACATGTGCATGAATGATTGCAGGATATTGAGACCCCCTAACAGAAAATATGGAGATATCAAGTGATGGAAGATGAGATATTCGTAATACATTAAACAGATAAATTGTTCTCTTTACTTGTTTGATGTGGATTATGTTTTCTGCAGCTAAATAACCAGGACTCTTGAACAAATAGCCCGGCTTTGATCAGACTGCCATCAGCAAGGTGGGAGTCATCCGAAACGAGATTGGCTCCTAGTGGAATTATGCAAATTGGTAGGGGATGCATTTTCTTTCTTCTTTTCCTTTTTTTCTTCTCTTCTCTTTTCTCTTCTTTTTTTTTTTTTTCTTCTAACTGCATGTTTTAAGCACAAGGTATGATTCCATCATGGCGGCACAGCTACGAAGTCCCCGCTCTGTCATATAGAGTTAATCCAATACCAGACTGGCTTCTTATTTAAAGTCAGGAGCTTTAGTGTGGTGTGGTCATGCTCATTTTTATGGACTGAAACAAATTATTAAATCACGTATCGTGATGGAGCCTTCTATAAATGTCATCCGTGATAGACCTCTCTCAGCTCACATGTGGGCGAAGAAGAGACGATCATGTTTTTCTGAGATTGAGGCGCTGGGTAGTTCGGTACCCTACTGTTTCTTCTCAGACGCCAAGTTCACTTGAACGTAGGCGATATCACAGACCCTGAGAAACAGAATTAATCATCAATGACGTGTTCGAGAAGGTACTGTATTACTTACTGATGATTCCCCTATGTTCTGCGGACTTCTGATCTAGCTGAAATCACGGCATTTTATAAATAGCATGAGGAAAGGGAAGAGCAAAGCCGGCGTGGCGGACGCAGTAGCTGGCGTGCATGACCGTGGAGCTCACAGCAGTAATTTGGCTTTGCCAATACCGTTCCCTCCTGCGCCTGGCGTAACCAGGACCCTGCAACATTGCAGTCACTTCTATTGGATTGCATACTCTTGACATTTCATGTCTGATTTCCGGTAGGTCCCTAACTTATTGAGGAAATTTGAAGTAATACTAGTAGGCTGGATTTAAAGTTTGCTCTGTCTCCTTTCCATCTCTGATCCAGAAAATATTCAGGCGAAGACTTCTTACACTGTGGAGGCCGAATAATCACATCTCTGAAATAGATGCCTAAAATGCCTTTTTTCCCGTATTCTACCTCACTTCCCACAGTGTCTTGGCCCCTTTTTGTACAGTGCTTTACAGTCATACAGGGGCTTCATAAAGTACTTCTCAAGCCCCCAGAAACTTGAGGGAGGGGTAGGACGTTCTAAGCCATTTTCCCAAGGACAGAACTGTGGCTCATACAGGCTAAGTATATGAGCATGGTCTAAGGTTTTAGATTTAGTAAATCGGGACCCCAAAAGCCATAGAGTCAAAATTGTGTGTGTGAGCTGTCTCAGCACACACTCAGTGAGCACCTATAATGTGCATGGAAAAATGTTCATAACACTGTTTCTATTTCACCCAGAAAAGCAGGGTCCACACCTTCTAAGAACATTGCAGAATATTTAGCTCTCAAAACGTTGAATCGATAGTTCTGACGAGTTACTGAAGAATATCGTTGTAAAGAGAGTGTGTTCTCTGCTTTTTCTTAAAGAGGGAATCTAGATACCACATATTGTCTTTGGATTTAAGGCAGATTGCTTGGGGAAGGGGCAGTTGCATGATTCTCGTATTTGGCTTCTGAAAAATATGATCAAGTGTAGATACGATTTATGTCAGTGGACTAGGAGTTTTTGTATCTACCATATACCTGAATATGTACTATAGAGCAGCTAATCATTTTTGTACAGGGCAGAAGAAGAGGCTGTAGTGTGGCTGTAATTAACATTAAGGCAATGCACAAACTACAACTGAGGTAGCCGAACTTGTAGATGCACAACCAGAAAGTACTATAAATATCTTTCCTTTTAGGCCTCAGATTCTATTCTCCATTGTTAGAGCCAAAAATACACACACTACCTTTTCCCTCATGCTATGGTTTATTCACACAGAATGTGATTAGATGTCTCTTTGCTCTCTGCTTACAAGAGGGTAAATGGAGGCACAGCATCCAGCATGAGGAACGACAGGGTTAGGTCCTGGGAAAAGTGCTAAATATGTGTGGGCAGGCTTGTCATTACACCCAGAAAAAGAGTGAGAGGGAAGGACAGGACACAGGTACCTTGCAGTAGTGGGATAAGAAGTCATTTTAAACCTATGGAATTATCGCTACAGCCTCTTGAATATAAGAATTCCATCCGAAATCAGATCAAGGGTAGATTTGTTCCCTGGATCTAGGGGGCACCCTGTGGGGAAGATGACAACCACCTGCTCCTCCCTATTCACCCACTTCTTTACATACTCACTTTGGAGACACCCACCTGTCCCATAGGGTGTTGGATGCTTCCTTTGGAAGATCCTCAAGCTGCCCACTTCTGAGGTCTAAGAAGCCCTCGAATTCTACAGTAACATGTGACAGTAGATAAGGTTGTGTAAATCCTTACACATTTCAAGGCCTTCTGGAATTTTGTTCCATAGGAGGAGAAAGGGAAACAGGATCAAAATACTGGAGTTCAGTTGCAGGAAAATGCAAGAGTGCGTTTGAATACAATACACCATCCTATGCTAGCTCTTCCTCTAGGACAATCCCTGTAGATTTATGCAAGAGAAAAGAAACACACACACACACACACACACACACACACACACACAGAAAAACCTGTAAGAATGAATGTACTAAAATATTGGTAAGACATTGAAAGCATCAAACTGTGTTGCATGAGAAAGTAAGAGACAAGTTCAAGGTGAAGAGCACTCTTGAAATACTAAGTACAGTGGCCTGGACTGTGAGCACGGTCCCCATAGGAGGCAGGAAAAGAACAAGGAGCTGGCCAACAGGAAATGTGTCCCCCTTCCTGCTCTTGAAATTCCTCTTTCCTTCTCTGGCCACTCTCTCAAAGTAACATTGACCTCTTGGTCTTCCTCCTCATTTACTCATTTGCTCATCGATTCGAATGCCTCCTGGGTGCCAGACAGCTTGCCAGCTGGAGGGTACGTGCAGCGGGAGCAAAACAGTCTCTGCCTTTAAGACAGTGCATGGTCAAGAAGGAGAGTCTTTCAGGCATGAGATGACGTTTATCGTTCTACCTGTACCACGCACCGTGATGGTGAGGTCCTTCGTAACCTAAAATTCACGTGGATATGCTTTTCCTTCTCCTCTGGTCCTGTCTCCAAAATATGCCGGGGAAACTGGCTAGAGGAACTTCATTGTATCGTAGAGGGTTAGCACTGAAACCGATCTTTATAAATAACCCAGAGGAATGTCCTTTCTGATAGACTCGGTCCCCCGCTGTCCTGCTGTCACTGGGGAGGACTGGGATGTACCTGCCGGAAGTGGTGCCCTCGAGGCACACACCAGACAGAACGCAGTGGTGTAAGGACAGTGTTGCGGGCCAGGGGCAGTGAGGTCAAGAAACACGATTAAAAACTGTTGTGTCCATGCACTCCCCAAGTGCTGCCCCTTCACCCATACCCCCCTCCCCGGAGCGCCCAGGGGACAGGGCGAGAGATCATCACCTTGACAATATGGATTACAGTTCCAAACTTACTTGCATTCATTAAGGGATGCCCTTTGACCTGAATAAAAATACAAACAGTCTTTTCCCATTCTCATCATTTTGCGGAGACCCCAAAGCTGAAAAGGGATAACATGGAGGCCTTACATGGCCGAGGGGAACAAGAACACAGGGCAGTGAGCGTCCTAATCCACTATTACCGGTCAAGTGCCTGTCGAAGTCCAGAAATCAATGATGGGGGAATTCTTCAGAGAGTCTCTGTTAGAGAAGATGCTTAGTGGTCCTTGGTCCCTCTCTGTCTGAGTTTTCTGGGGCTGTTGTCTCAAAGTACCACACACCTGGCTGGCTTAAACAGTGATTTCAGTCTGGACGTCCGAAGCCAGAGACTAAGATGTTGCAAGACTAGGTCCTTCTGTGGACTGGGAGGGACAGTCCAAGCTTGACCATTTTCTTCTGCACCCCGTACCTCCTCACTCCATCTTTTCTCTGTGTGTGTCTGTCTCTGTTCCAAATTTCTCTCACTCGTAAAAGCATAACATCAGTCATGTTGGATTAGAGCCCACCCAAAGGACCAGCCATCTTCTCAAAGGCCTCATCTTCCTATCTGGAAGCACTAGGGGTTAGGACACTGGTGTGTGAATCTTGGGCAGACACAGTTCAACCTTCAACACTGTGTTCCCTGGCTCCTAAAAATTCATGTCCTTTCATATGCAAAATACATGCATTGTGCATCCTGTCCCAATATCTGCAAAGTCTTAGCTTTCCATGGCATCATCTGTCAATCTCAAATCATATCTAAATATCGTCTAGATCAGGTATGGGAGACGCTCAAAGCAAATGCCTCTCCAGCTGCAGACCTCTGAAAACACACAAGTTACCTGCTTCCAAAGTACAGTGGTGGGACCAGCAAGGACAGACCTTCTCCAGCTCCAAAGGGCAAAGGGGGTCACGGTTGGAAACTGAGCAGGGATGATTCCATTCAGATTTAAGGCTGGGCAATAGTCCTCTGCAGCTTGAGTTTCTGCCTTTGGGTCCATTAGGCATCCCCTTCATCTTCCCTTCAGCAGACTTCAGCTTGTCTTGGGGCAAAGAGTTCAAACCCTGCGCTGCGGGGCCCCAGCCTATGTGGGAGCTCAACAGAGGCCGAGGCACCCGGGAGTGGGTGCATGGCTCCTACCTGGAGAAGCGAGGGCCAGGCCTGTCTGGGGCTGCCCAGCACAGTGAGCAGAGCAGACTCCCCCCAAATTTCCTCAGGCAGGGGCTCCAAGAGCTTCTGGGAATCAGAGGAGGAAGAGGAAGAAGCCTGGAAGCATGCTCACTCCTGAGCAGAATGGTCACTTACGGCTAGGGACAACAGCTGAGAAGGCATTATAGGGTCTGGAGCAGGCGCCCCCCCCCCCCACTCCCGCCCCACGGCAGAAAGGGGCTCCAAGCTGCAGCGGGCACAGTCTGTGCTCAGAGCCTTCGTGGTTCTGCTGCTAAAGGAGATGGAAAGAACATCAGTGAGATTGAAGAAGAGGCAGCGGAAAGTGTAGGTAAATGTATTTGTGTATGTAGGTGCCTTTGATTTCTTTATTAGCTGCCTCTACATTCCATGTTTCTAGAATGACTGTACACCACCTCGAAACGGGGGAATGAAAACCAATATATCCTGTGAAGTACGGGTTCACAGTTAAATGGCCATATTTAAAGCAGAAGGAACTCATAGACCCAAAAGTGTGATTTAAGAAAATGAAACCAAAATAATATCCCATGTCTGTGGTTTCTGTGGGAATGATGTATTTAGTCACATGAAAACTATGAAGCAATGAAGGATGCCCGTGACCCTGGATGCCACCTGGTCGGCAGCGTTCACGACATATCAGAACAGGACACCGAAATGGTCACCTAATGGTCTGCCGCTCTATAGCTGCCTTCACGACAGCACGAGGGGGACAGGCCCGGAGTGCCCCCCACCCCTGCACTCGGCGCTCCACGAGGGCTCTTGCCACGCTCAGCAAACACGGGCATGCTGCCTGCTCCCCTCTGCTCCTGGCAGTCCCGGCCCATCACGTACATTTGCACATCAACTAACAGCTCTAGCGGACCCCTGAGATGGTCTGTCCCTCAGTGACCGTCCTCTCCAAGGAAAGGTGCAATACCCTTGCCTCTCCACGGGCTTGCTTCAGCTCACTCCGTTTCTTATCCCTGCGTGATTATTTAGAATTTAGTGACGACGCGTGCTGCATACAGCTCTACCTATATTGTAGGGATGACACTGCTAATCAAATTGTCTTGGGGTCAAAGAATTTAAGAGAGAGAAGAAAAAATGCCTTAACTACTTTCAACATAAAAAAATGCATCAGAGACAGGCAGGAGAGGAAGAGAGTGGGACTGGAGGAGAGAGAGAGAGAGAGAAGAAGGAAGAGAGAGGGAAAGAGAGAAGAGAGGGAAAGGGGAGGAGAAGAGGGGGGAAGCAGAGAAGAGGGGGAGAGGGCGAGAGGGAGAATGAAGGGGAGATGAGTTCAACATGGGTTAAAGAAGAAAAGACCAGCAGCTCCCAAAGCTCAGGAGTCCCTGGAAAGACTTGGTTCAGTGCAGGGCTCACCCAGGGAAGGTAAATGTACAGCACTAGTCACAGCTCATTACTGAGTCGGGAGTCACTGAGAGGACTGTGCCTCCTCCCACCCAGAGGGGAAAGGGTGCGGCCTCTGTCATCCACGGTGATCACCTTCCTGGTCAGGCGCGTCTGGAGGCACCTTCCTCCTGCAGCTGTACCAGCCGTGTCCCCGAAATCCACAGGATGCCCCCGGGCAAAGTAGTTGCTAGCTCCTGGGTGCCAGGCCTTGGGGGACATCACCAAAACTGATGAAGCTGCCATAGTTCTACATGAGCACGTTTTCTCTAAGAAGAGATTAAGATGGGGCACCTGGGTGCCCATTAAGTGACCTACACTTAGCTGCAGCACAGGGTCCTGGAACTGAACCCCTCGTCAGGCTCCAAGCTCAGTGGGGAGTCTGCTTATCCCTCTGTTCCTCCCCGCACCCCTCCTCCCCACTCATGCTCTCTCTCTCTTTCTCTCTCTTGCTGTCTCTCAAATAAATACATAAAAATCTTTTTAAAAAGCAGAAGAGATTAAGATACATCCATCAGGACAGTAGCCATGGGTAAAGACATCAGAATTGGTGAATTTTTCCGTTGCGCTTCCAAAACTGGCTGCCTGTTCCTTTTTATTTTGCACTTTTACAAACACACAGACACATGTGCTCATGATCACACATCCTCTTCCTGGCGGTGCGAGACTAAGATGTTGGACGAAAAAGAAGCAGAGCCTCCAGGGAAGCAGCCTCCTCAGCCCCGAGGAGAGAGCCCAGGTGTCCCTCCCTCCCTACACACTGCCCCCTGAGGAAGTGCACACAGCATTTTGGGGATGTGTACATCTCTCGTTTTTTCAGATGACAAAGGGTTTTAGCATAACACGCAAGAGCCATCTCACCAGCCCACCTTGCTGGCTGTCCCCTCCGCCGCTGGGGCTCAGGGCGTGGGGCTGTGGGGCAGGTGGCTCTGTGCATCATGCATCGACTCCAAGGGCAGCTTAGGAGGATGGCAACCTGGGTGTTTAGGAAATAGTTATTTACCTTTATGATTATTAATAATAATAAATCCCTAGATGTTCAGTCAACAAACAAATGCTTTTCCTAGATCAATTTCACACACACACACACAAAGTTGAAGTTGATTAATTTAAATTTAATGAAAATAAGTTTTGTTTAAATTGCAAAGGCAATCAAGTTCTAACAAATGCCTGGCTAATAGGACCAGTGTGAACATGTGAAATAGCTTTATCTGGAACCACAAATAGCCCCCCTCCAAATAGCTTGGTTTCATTTGTGTGTAGCGTGTGTGCCCAGGGTCATGGTGTAAAAGTGTATTTCATATGGCAGGTCATGGTCAAAATAAGTTTGAAAGCCACTGCTCTTGCTGCACTGCCCTATTACCTTTGTGGTTTTGTTAATTATGAAGGCGATGAAGCTAGAGAGGCAGGAGGAGGAGAAGCATGCTTTGCCTACATTGCAAAGGGCAGTGGATTGTGTTGAAGGGCGAACACTGAACAGGAACTTAAGGAGTCCCAAAGCCCAGGCTGTCTGTTGGAGGGAAGAGTCTGGTTGTGGTGTGGGGACTGGGAGACGTGCTCAGCGTCTGTGGCTAAAATTCCGAGAGCCTTAAGAAGAGCTCACTACCCATGGCGACAGCAGAAACCAGGAGCAGTGACAGAATTCCGGGGTACGTGAACAAACAGGAGAATTCACTCACGGGACATTCGCAGAACAGCTACTCTTCGCCAGGAACTGCTATAGGCGTTGGACCAAGGAAGGCTAAAATGACAACAATAACATTCTTGGGCACCTCACAACGCACAGGTGCCAGTGAGGGTGCGGCGCTGCTGGAAGAGGGTGCTGCCGCCTGGGAAGAGAGTTTGCTGGTTGCTTACAAAAATAAATATACTCTTTCTGTGGGAATCCAGCAATTGTGCTCCTCGGTATTTACCAAGGAAGTGAAAACTGAGGTCCACGCAATACTCCACACGGATATTTATGATGGCTTTACTCATAATTGCTAAAACCTGGAAGCAACCAAGATGCCCTCTGGTAGTTGAGTGAATAAATAAACAGTGGTCCATGCAGACAGTAGAATATTACTCAACACACACACACACACACACACGCACACACGCACACACACACGCACGCGCACACACACGCACACACACGAGCTGTCAAGCCATGAAAAGACCTGAAGGAACCTTAAATACATATTTCTAAGTGAAAGAAGCCAATCTGAAAAGGCTACACACTGCATGATTAAAACTAGAAGACATTCTGGAAGAGACACACACACACACAAAAAAAAAGAGAAGAAGAAGAAAGCAACTATGGAGACAATAAAAAGATCAGTGGTGTTGCCAGAAGTTAGGGGGAGGAGTGGGAAACGATTTTTAGGGGGAGCGCAAATCATATTTGGAGCAGTGCAACTATTGTGTATGATATGATAATGGTAGATACAGATCATTATCCACTGGTCAAAGCCTACAGACTGTGCAACACCAAGAGTCAGTCCTGGTGTAAACTACAGGCTGTGAGTGATTATGATGTGTCAATGCAGGTTCATGAATTTTAGCTAATTTACCACTCTAGTAGGATGTGTCTACGGTGGGAGAGGCTGTAAATGTGTGGGGATATATGAGGATATATGGGGATCCTCTGAACATTTCACTCGGTTTTGCAGTGGAGCTAAAACTACTCTAAAAAATAAATTCTCTTTTTAAAAAAATACATAGCTCATATGAATAATAAAAAAGACAAAACATGAATTTTGGAGACAGTAGGTTTGTGCAATTCTGTTGTCATTATTAAAAGTCAAGGGCTATATGATGAGATCTACTAAAAAATAAAGGGGAGAGGGGAGGTAGGAAGGGAAGGAGGGAGGGATGGAGGGAAGAAAGAGGGAAGGAAGGGAATCAAGGCAAATAGAGGGAGGGAGAGGAAGGGAGGGAGGGAGAGGAAAGGAGGGAGGGAAGAAGGAAGAAAAGAAGGAAGGAAGGAAAGAAGGAAGGAAGGAAGGAAGGAAGGAAGGAAGGAAGGAAGGAAGGATGGATGGAAGGGAGAAGAAAGGTGCCTGGGTGGCTCAGTTGGTGAAGCATCTGCCTTCGGTTCAGGTTGTACCCTGGACAGGCAGGCGTTGGGACTAGAATTTTTAATCTAAGGCAGAATATTCTAGAGTCTTAGAACACCGAAGCCACAGTTATTCAAACTTCAATAACGTCTCATTAATAGATATATTCAGTGCGGTTTTTTTTTTAAGATTTTATCTATTTCACAGAGAGAAACATAGCCAGAGAGGGCACACAAGCAGGGGGAGTGAAAGAGGGAGAAGCAGGCTTCCCACCGAGCAGGGAGCCCAATGTGGGACTCGATCCCAGGACTCTGGTATCATGACCTGAGCCGAGCCGAAGGCAGTCGCTTAACCAACTGAGCCACCCAGGTGCCCCAAATTCAGTGCGTTTTAAGCAACATTGTTTAAAGAAATGAAATAGAAAGTAGTCTGAATTATACTTAATAAGGAGAGATGTTCATCTATGACATTTTCATTTCTGCTTTGTGTGTGTATAATTTGGGTGCTCATCATGATGTAAAATTATGTTTTAAAAGTTTCAGGGTCCTTCCCCTGTGCCCTTCTGCTGTGTTTTAAGCACACTCTCAGGCTGGGTGATTCAGGGATTAAATGAGTGAGAATATCAAAAAGATTATTGTAGCTACTTTGAAATGCGTCCTGATGAACTAAATGCGTATGACAGTCATCGGCAGCCCATGTGTTGAAGGGAGGGGCAGCAGGTGCTCAGATGCCCTCCCAGGATTGCACCTGGCTCGAAATGCAATGCAGGAGATCAATATGCAGAAGACCAGGTGAAAAGAAAGTTCTAGGCAGATACAATAAAATGCCAAGGCCAAGAGGGTAAAACAGGGTCTGGAGAGTCAGGTGAATTCGATTTCTATCTGTTACCACATGTGAGGATGCCTACAAGGGGAACCCAGCAGGCAGAAGGTGGACAGATCAAACTCAGGATCGAGATACAGTCAGGCAACTGCCCTGGGAGTGGAGGGGCTCATTTCAGGAGAGGAGATCAAGAGAGAAGACATGGAAAGAATGGTCCTGCACAGTATCATCTCAATGAGGGAAAAACTCATGTAGTCAGAGCACTTCTAAAACACATATGCTCATGTTAATGAATCAAATATTTACCCAGTGATATATTTAGTGTATTAATTTGCCCAGAGAAATGTTTCTTGTTCAGAGAGGAAAGGAACATTTCGTACGTATTCTGATTATGTTATCATAATTTTGAGAGATTTCGTAGAATATCTTACCCCCTTACATAATAGTTCTTATAAATGGTCTTCTTTGTAAAGACGCATTTGTAAAAGACAATAATAACCATAAAATTAGTCATGTGTAGCTCTGAGCAAATGTAAATCCTAAGACTCTGAGCATGAATTATATCTCCAACAATGTTTACGGTTAACAGGAAAATTCATATTGGCTATAAAAAAAGATGAACCCTAGACCTAATCCTGATACATGTTCAGTGGTTTTAAAAATAGCAGGTAAGTTTCCATTTTATTGAATTAGACTCTCAGGAGATGCATGCATCCTTACAGAGGGCCACAGTTTCCACTGATTAACCTAAAATTCCTTTAAATAGTCGGTTACTGCCAAGGTTGCAAACATCTATTTTTTATACTGTTCTTCTAAGAAACATGAAGGTCTCAAACACGTTCCTATGGCCTTCTCTTAAACTGTTCCTTAGAAACTGAAGAAGAGAGAAAGAGACAGAGAGAGAGCAAGAGAGCAAGAGAGAGAGAGAGAGAGAGAGGAAATACAGATGAGTTATTTAGCTGTCTTTTCTTTTCCCTCCTGCAAATCCTCACTAAATTCGGGAACACTGAATTTGTGGGGTAGATCATGTTACAATATAGCAATCTAGGTAATCCTTTCTGAAAGTTCTGCCTTGTCTATGGAATAGAGAGGGAGGAACATGCTCCAGGACGTCCCTGTGCAAGCCCCCATGCCTGCTTTACCGCCCCCACCTCTGCAGTGTATTGATTGAAAGACCCCCCCAGAGTCACAGCACTGACCTCTCATGCTCCCTGCCTGCCCACTCACACGAATAAACAACCCAGTGAGTCTGGTTTTCTCTTCTCCAAAGATGACCCATCTTTCTCAGAACAGAAATTATGTTTCTTATCTGACAGGGTAAATATTAGCTTCTATTTCCTCTCAGATGATCATAGCACTCAATAAACCCATTATTTTCCAGCTTGATTATACTCCCCTAATTCTCATGCTAAAGTTAATACATGATTTTTGCTATGGAGTGAAAAGGCAAGTAAATATTGAACTGGCTGAAGATTTTCAAAGGCATTCTCTTTCAAAGACTAAAATACTAGATGCATGAAAATAATAGTTTGCATGAAAATAATGCTTGAAAATAGTTTGCATGAAAAGAATGCAACTGAGTTAAATTATTTCAAGCCTTCTGGCCAGAGTATGGATTTGCCCTGTGTTGGGGAAGAGCAGTGTAGACCCACCATTCCAACGACCCACCCTCCGGTGGTGTGCCCAGGAGCTGGAAAGGCTGGGAAATGTGTGACATGAGCCAGGAAGGGGAGGCAGAGCTTGCCTTGTGGGAGTGAATATGAATTTTCACACACTGCCTTGGGTTTTATCCCCCTCCAGACTTCGGGTCACCCGGTATGCATCGCTATAAATTCCTCTGGTTCAGATGGCTCTAAAAAATAAATCGCCAGCACGACCGGCCTTTATGTCACAAGTACTGAATGCAGTATTTTTTTCTTTAGGCTGCAAGATGTGGGGGAGGGTACAGCGACGGTGATATATATAAAATACATATGGTGGTCCCTGAAAAATGTGAAAACGTGGTACCATTTTATGTATTAAGGACATCAGAAAGCTGCGATGCTTGGATAGGCGGTATTATTTGCAGGAAGGAAACCTGAAAAGAAGCCGGTTTGGGTAATTTTACTAGTCCTAAACGGCTGACTTCTCTTGTGAAACACTCTGGGCAGTATCTTGGGAATTACTCAAAGTTGCCAGATCCCCAGAGCTGGAGGGTGTGAAGCCAGTGATGACGACAGACAATGAATAGGAAGCGGCGGTTTTCTTTTCATCCCCCCTCCCCATAATATCCACAGATGGGTAACAGCGACTAAATAAAGAAACACAAAGAAAAACGGGTTTCCAAGTAGCACAGCAGGACTGACCGGGCATGGGGCTGCTTTAATAAGCCAGCCTGAGCTCCGTGTCGCTGTTCTAAGAGCACGTCCGTTCCACCTTGGCACAGATACAAGGCGTCTTTTGACTCCAAAGTTGGGATGCACCTTGTTTTCTCTTTGGTCCAGGTCGTTAACTAAAAGAGCGAGTGCCCCAGAAGGCGTGCTTGCTCCTCGCCGGATTTTCAGGATGTCGCCGCTCAGGAGAGCGCTGGTGACCGAGAGGGGGAGGGGACAAAGAGGAAGAGGGGGAATGGGCAGGAGTGAGGAGCCGGGGGAAGGGGACAGGCGGGGGGAGGGGCGGGGAGAGGGCGGGCAGGAGGCGCATGGGCGGGCCTGTGCGGACGCTCGCGGGTCCCCGCACCGGGTTTAGAACCAGCCTCCAGAGTGGCCAGATTGAACGCCAGGACCCGGCCCCAGCCAAACCCTGCAGACCGTTACTCCGGCCTCCGCCTGGGGCGGGACGCACGCGGCCCGGGGGCAGCCAAACCGGCCCGCGGCGTCTCAGATCGCCACCGAGGAGGGGAAAGAGACGGAGAAAAAGGACAAAATAGAAAATGCAGACAGGGGACGGGGAAAGCAGCCTCTCGGGCTTTATGTGGATTTCTTGGCCTTAGAAAAAGGGAGAAAGGGAAAAGGAGGCTAGAGCCCACGTGCCCGGGAGGTGTTGTGTTAAAGCGCCACCTTCCGTCGGCCGGGGCGCGCCGGGCTCCCCAGGAGGGCTCGGGGGCGCGCGGCTCCGGGAAGCAGCTGTACCCTCCCGGGGGCGCGCCGGGCGGCACCCTCCCCCCCCCGCCCCCCCCGCCCCCCCCCCGCTCCCCGCGCCGGCTGCGCGCGTGCCCGAGGGTAGGCCCCGGAGAGCGAGCGCGGCGAGGCGGCTCGCTTGGACCGGCCTCCCGGGGACTGGGCACAAAGGGGCGCCAGACCTGGTCCGGACTAGCCCGGGTCGCCGCGGTGCACCGCTTGGCTCCCGGGCATCCCGGGGAGAGGCGCATCTGTGCACACCATGCGGATTTTTAAAAAATAACATTTTCAGACATGCCTCCCCCTCTCCCCCACCCCCCATCTTTGCAAAGCAGCCGCGAGGGCGGGGGGAGGGGCGTGGCCGAGGAGTTAATAAAGGGAGATGGGCGGAGCCGGCGGCCAGCCATTGGCTGGCCGGGGGAGTGATGTCACCCATATGACACCCTGATAACTAGTTGGGAGAGAGCCCTCAACTTTTTGCAGAAGGAGCGCGCGCGCGCCTGGGAGTGCTCGGGGTCCGGCGCTTGCGGCGGGAGCCACGAGCCGGAGAGAGAGGGGTCCCGGGCTGCCTCGACCGTCGCCGCCTCTCCCGTCGCAGCCGCAGCTTCCCGCGCGCGGGCGGCCGTCGCCGCCTCAGCCGCCACAGCCGCTGTGTGCAGCCTGGAAGGGGGGGCGGGGGGGAGGGGGGGAGCCGCGGACGCGGGGTACCGAGGACTTTGCAACTTGCCCGGGAAGGTGGAGGGGCGAGAGGGGGAGGGGGACCTCCGCACGAGACCGAGCGGCCCGGGTTGGAGCGCCCAGCCCCGCGGCGGATCATGGTGCAGCAGGCGGAGAGCTTGGAAGCGGAAAGCAACCTGCCCCGGGAGGCGCTGGACACGGAGGAGGGCGAATTCATGGCTTGCAGCCCGGTGGCCCTGGACGAGAGCGACCCGGACTGGTGCAAGACGGCGTCGGGCCACATCAAGCGGCCGATGAACGCGTTCATGGTGTGGTCCAAGATCGAGCGCAGGAAGATCATGGAGCAGTCTCCGGACATGCATAACGCCGAGATCTCCAAGAGGCTGGGCAAGCGGTGGAAAATGCTCAAGGACAGCGAGAAGATCCCGTTCATCCGGGAGGCGGAGCGGCTGCGGCTCAAGCACATGGCCGACTATCCCGACTACAAGTACCGGCCCAGGAAAAAGCCCAAAATGGACCCCTCGGCCAAGCCCAGCGCCAGCCAGAGCCCCGAGAAGAGCGCGGCGGGCGGCGGGGGCGGCGGCGGCGGCGCGGGCGGCGGCGCGGGCGGCGCCAAGACCTCCAAAGGCTCCAGCAAGAAATGCGGCAAGCTCAAGGCCCCCGCGGCCCCCGCGGCCGGCGGCGCCAAGGCCGGCGCGAGCAAGGCGGCCCAGCCCGGGGACCTGGGCGGCGCGGGCGACGACTACGTGCTCGGCAGCCTGCGCGTGAGCGGCGCGGGAGGCGGCGGCGGCGGCGGCGCGGGCAAGACGGTCAAGTGTGTGTTCCTCGACGAGGACGACGAGGACGACGAGGACGACGACGAGCTGCAGCTGCGGATCAAGCAGGAGGCGGACGAGGACGACGACGAGCCGCCACACCAGCAGCTCCTGCAGCCGCCGGGCCAGCAGCCGCCGCAGCTGCTGAGACGCTACAACGTCGCCAAAGTGCCCGCCAGCCCCACGCTGAGCAGTGCGGCCGAGTCCCCCGAGGGCGCGAGCCTGTACGACGAGGTGCGGGCCGGAGCGACCTCGGGCGCCGGGGGCGGCAGCCGCCTCTACTACAGCTTCAAGAACATCACCAAGCAGCACCCGCCGCCGCTCGCGCAGCCCGCGCTGTCGCCCGCGTCCTCGCGCTCCGTGTCCACCTCGTCGTCGTCCTCGTCCAGCAGCAGCGGCAGCAGCAGCAGCAGCAGCGGCGGCGAGGACGCCGACGACCTGATGTTCGACCTGAGCTTGAATTTCTCCCAGAGCGCGCACAGCGCCGGCGAGCAGCAGCTGGGGGGCGGCGCGGCGGCCGGGAACCTGTCCCTGTCTCTGGTGGATAAGGATTTGGATTCGTTCAGCGAGGGCAGCCTGGGCTCCCATTTCGAGTTCCCCGACTACTGCACGCCTGAGCTGAGCGAGATGATCGCGGGGGACTGGCTGGAGGCGAACTTCTCCGACCTGGTGTTCACGTATTGAGGGAGCGCCCCGCTTCTCGCTCTTTCTCTCCGCGGGGCGCAGAGCGGGGTTCCTCGGGAGGAAATCGAGGTGGTCGTGATGATGATGATGATGATGGTGGTGTCGATGGTGTTGATGGTGGTGGTGGTAGGGTGGAGGGGAGACAAGAAGATGCTGATCTTGATATGATGTGACACAAAGAAATTGGAAAAGATGATGAAAATTTCGGTGGAGTTAAAGTGAAATGAGTAGTTTTAAAACATTTTTTCCTGTCCTTTTTTTGCTCCCCTCCTTTCCTTTATCGTGTCTCAAGGTAGTTGCATACCTAGTCTGGAGTTGTGATTTTTCCCCCAAATGTGTTTTTGTAATTACTACTTCTTTTTCCTGAAATTCGTGATTGCAACAAAGGCGGAGGGGACAGGGCGGGGGAGGGGAGGGAGGACCCGCTCCGGAAGGCGCTGTTTGAAGCTTGTCGGTCTTTGAAGTCTGGAAGACGTCTGCAGAGGACCTTTTGGCAGCACAACCATTTCGCTAGGGAGTTGGTTGGAGAATGTTTTTTTTTTTTTTTTTCTTAAGAGATCTTAAAGAACTGGTGATTTTTTTTAAAAAAAAACAAACACAAAAACAAAAAAGGGACCATTGCAACTTTTTTATTTTATTTTATTTTTTTGGAGGGAGAAAACTGATGTCTTCTATGCATCCGATTCTTAACAAAACTGCAGGGAGCTTGAAAAAATGCAGACTGTACAAACGCTCACTAAGAAAAAAAAAACAAAAAAAACAAAAAAAAAACAAAAAAAAACTGTGAACTGACTTAAGATCAGAGTTTACTTTTCAGATCAAATTGTTTATGGTTTTACAAATGTGATTTCTACTTGCCAACTTTTTTTTTGTAACTTGTTCCCTTATACCTCCTTGATTGAATACCAGACAGCCTAGACCTCAGTACAAAAGGTATTGAAACATTTTTGATACATAACAGACCTCAGTCTTTTTTAAAAATTAATATATTTTCAGGCGTATTTTTGTACAGTGAAAAGGGAACATTCTTGCTGTGTTTTTTCAGTAAGACTTTCAGGCACTTCTTCCCTTTTAATTTCTTTTTTTCCTGTTTTTTTGTTTTTTTGTTTTGTTTTGTTTTAGCATGCAAGTATGTTGGTACGTGATGTCCTGGTTTAAAAAGGATTAAAATTTTTAAATAATCCTTGCATCTAAAGGCCTTGTGGTTTAAAAAAAAAACAAACTTTTTTTTTGTACAGGTATAGTAGAGATTTGTTCAATATTTGTAGGTAAAGATTTATTGAAAATGGTGATATAGACCTCAGAGCTGTTATCTTAGTTTAAAGATTGTATATGTACTGTACTATACTAGGACTTTATGTATCTCATACGCTGTGATATGTGGATGGGGCCCCAGATGGAAGGTTTGAAACTGGATTCTCGATTTTTAGCAAAAAAAAAGAAAAAAAAAGAAAGAAAAAAAGGCACATAGTTTAAAAAGTTTCTCATTTTGTGCAATATAATCTAAATAAAGTACAGACCATCTGCATATTTTGTAGCAAATGGTGGCAAAGCAGACTCAATGCACTGTCGACATCATTGCCTGTTTTTTTTTTTTTTTTTTTTTTGTGCTGGAAGTCTGTATCTTGACAATTTTAATAAATCAGCTGGAACTGATAGAAACTCGCATCGCCAATAGTCTCTATAGCAGTCAAACTGGAGGTCCTGTTGTCGCAGCGCAGTGACGAGGCTGTTGTGTGCGCGGGTGGGAGGTCGGGGTTAGGCTGGAAAGTGTTAAATTGGCAGGCCGATTTTTTTTTTTCCTCCGCCTTCCGAGGCTAGTGACTGAAAACGAGGGAGGAGGATTTTTTTCTCTGCCTTCCCTTTCCTTCAACCCCCACCCCCCATTTCCTTTCTCACCTCCTCCTCCACTCCCACTCTCTCCCCACCTATCCTGGCTGGCGGGCGGGCGAGCAGCGCCGGGAGGCTCGGGGATCGGCCGAGGAGGGCGGGCTCCGCGAGGACCGGGTGCCAGCGCGCGGTTAGTGTCCGGCGCTCGCCGGGATGTGCGTTCTCCGCCCGCGCTGCGTCCCGGCTGCGCGTCGCGGTGACAGCCGCTCTCCCTTAGAGGGTGGGGACAGCCGGTTCCAGTTTTGATTCCCCCCCCCCCTAATGCGTGTGCGCAGAGGTAGATGGTGTGGGGAGCGAGGCCACCGTTCTGGACCTCGAGTGGCGACGGGGACCAGGGAGAGGTTGTCGGTGTTGTCAGTTACCGAGCGCGAGGCGCGGCGGGGCGGCGGGGACGACGGGAGGAACATGGCACCGCCGCTGCGATCCGGGCCGCGGCCACCAGCGTGTCGGTGGTGCCGCCGAGGCACCGAGGGCGCAGCCCGCGGCGGCAGGGCCCCGGAGGCGCGCGGGCACACCCGCACTCCGAGTCGGGGGAGTGGGGAGGAAGAAAGCGAACGCTGGGTGGGCGAGGGAGGCGCCGGCGCACCCGCGTAGCCGGCTCCCTGGCGCGCGCCCGGGCTCCCGGGCCGCCCCGGAACTTGGCTCCCGGAGGGCCGCGGCGGGGAGGGTGGTTTGGCTTCTCCGCGGTTCTCCTTCCCCAGCGGCCTCCCCGGGGTTCCGGCCTCGGCGGCGCGGGCGGGATCCGTTCCGCGCGCGCTCCGGGGACCTCCGGCCCGGCCCTCCCCCTCCCCTCCTTTCTGCTCTCCTTTCCCCAGACCCGGCCTGTGGCCGAGACCTGGCGGCCAGCCCTGGCTCCGGCCCCCCTTCCGTGCCTTCTGCCCGTCTCTCCCGGGGGGCCGCGCCGAGGGAGGCGGGGAGGCCACGCGGGGTCCCGCGCGCCGGCCCTCCAGCCCCACCTCGGAGCGGCGGCGCCTGCAGGGAGGGAAATTTTCAGCGGCTTAATTGAAACTCCGTTCAGAATCCCCACTATCCTTTTTTTAACCTAGTGACATGATTTACCAAGGTTGGGCCTTCATTTTTACTGAGATTTGGCGACACTAAATGCATGCGTCCGCACCCCACCGGGAACTGCTAGGCCAAAGGGGGCGCGCCCCCTCCCTGGCTCCCCTCCCACCTTTCCGCGGCCCCGGTCTCCTTCCCCCCCGCTGCGAGCTGCGGCTCCCCGAGTCTCCACCCCAGCCCCCAGCCCCCAGCCCGGGTTGCGGAGACGACCAGCTTTTGCCACAGATGGACAGATTTCTGTGGCTTTTCCCTTTAGGTGAACCATCAGGTTTCAGTAGTACACTTGGGAAAAGAAAGGGCTGATGGTGTTAACAAGGTTCTCCATATAGAACTGGATTTCTGGAGTTGTTTACCTTTTTTTTTTTTTTCTTCCAAAATGATAGACTAATGTAGTCATTGGTCGGACACAAATAACTGAACCAGCGGTTTACAATTGACAATTGTCTGTGCTGGTGGTTTTACGTGGCGGCCCTCTGCTGCAGTTCTGAAACTTGTAGAAAACACAAACCCATTTATAAGACTGAGTCTATGTATTTCGAAAATCTGAAAGCATTGCATGTATTTTACGTTTTAATCATAGATGAACCTTGGACTTTTTTTTGTGGTCAGGTACAAACTTTAAATTAGTAACATAATTGGCCTCGGAATGGAAACGAATAGTCTTGATTTAATAATAATTTTTAAAAAGCTCTGTAGCTAAGTTCTTGAGAGTAAACTCAAAAATAGATGGTCAGCGATCTAAATTAAAAATCTGTTAGAACTCAGGACAGGCGCTTGGATGCGCTTTTAACAATATTTAAGGCTGTTTTGATGAATGCATTGTGAAAATCATTCTTAGTGAATTCTTTATTGAATGTCTAAAACATAATATAATACACATTCTTGCCACTGGATAGTCTTCAATAAAAGTTTAATTGCATTTTTGGGGGGTCTCTTAAGTAAGTCTTATTTTTAAGTAAGCATTGACAGAATATCTTAAAACGGTAACATGGGGGTGGGCGGTGGGCGCGGAGAGCACCACAGCCTCGCCGGTGGGTGTCCTGCTGTTTATAACTAGTTCACAGACTTTTGATGATGGCATTTTGGTAAGATTTCCAACTTTAAGATCTTAAACCAGCATTCTCTTATTAATTCTTTAAACTGTGGAATTAATCTTCCAGTTCTTACACTCTGATATGCATCCCTTTTATTAAAAAATAATAATAACGCTAATAAAAGGCAGTGTATTTAAACTGTGCTTTGCAAATATGTATGTTATGAATGACTACAGTCACAGGGCAAATTATTTGTAGAATGATTATCCTTTAGCTAGAAAGAGATCATTATAACTCTTTTGGGCAGAGATGTTTCTTTGTTATGATTTAAATATGCATATATAGCAATCTGGAGGATTTAGTTGTTTTTATGTTATTTTATTTTTATTTTTTGAAAAGGAGAAAGACTCTAAAGGCAAAACTTGTCTTTCTGACTCTGGGAGTTGAGACCATCCTCACTTGATATGGGTCCAGTAAAAGAAATCTACATTTCTTTTTCACTTCAGAACTTAAGTGACTCTTGCCTAAGGAATCTGAGAAATATAGCAAATAAGTTGCTCTATTTTAAAGTAGTCATTCAATATAAATGTATTATATCAATCTTAACTTTTTTATTCTCTGGATGATTAATAATGTGTATATTCTTACTTTTTCTTCCAATGGGCATATATATCCTTGTGGACATTTTGGAGAGAGGTTTTCTTGGACTCTCCCATTTATAGAATCTTTATACTCTTTTACCGCTTGGTCCCCTGCTTTTAACAGATTTCTGAGGCAAATATATTTGTGCTTTTTTTTTTTTTAATGTAGGATAACCAGCAAAAAATAGTTTACTGAGTTGTCGATTTTTATCAGTAGATAAGGAACCTTCTTTATTACAGTTTCAGGGAAGATTTTTTCAGGATATTTCTCAGTTATTCTAAGGGCCAAATTTTATAAGATATCCATTAGGAATGTCAGTTTCAAATACCCTTTGTATAGCCTAGGCCTGTGGGGCTACCGAGTCTGAGCCTTATGTAACCCAACACAGGAGTTCACGAGTTCCCAAAGCAACTGTCTCCGTGCAGTGACCCTTGCACACCGTTCTCAGAGATTGGGCTTCTTTTCATTATTGCTTCTTTCTCACTGTTCATTTATTCCATTTATTCTGCCATATCCCCTTTCATTTGATGATCTGGCAAATTCTGCTATTTGATAACAACTCATTTTTTTCCACTTGGTTTGGGTTTTTTTTGTTGTTGTTGTTGTTGGTTGGTTGGTTGGTTTTGGCTTTTGGTTTTTGCCCTTCTTGTCGAGCCCACATTTTCAATCACAATAAAGATTAAACAAAATTTGTTAAACTCAACTCTTTTTCCATTTTACTTTGCTGCTGGCTTTTCTTTTTTCTTGACTCCTAACAGACCTTTATTTTTTTCCCCCATTGAGATTTTGCTTTTTTTTTTTTTTTTTAACACTACCTATATCCATTAGCTGCCTAATTAGTTTTATCTATTCCATGTGGATGCAGTGAGTTTATAAGAGAATTTCACAAACAAGTAGTTTTTTAGTGAACTTAAACAGAATTTTAAAGGAGACCTATTTTTATACTCAATAAAAGCACAAAAGTGCAGAAAGTATAAAATGGCTTACAAAGGGAAACATAAGTTCATAATGTTCCATGTATAAAAGTAATAATTTTATTGGGTAGAGATACTCTTAAAAGATTCAATACCTCTGCCAGGACACAGATAGGACTGTTCTACATGACTTGGGAACTTGTGGTTGCAAACAGAGAACCTCTCCGTCGAGAAAACCAACCAGTGAAAGCAATATGACGGAGTTGACATGTGGTTTCATAGGAGCAGTTGAGGAACTGAAACACCCTGGATGTGCGTTCGCAGAGGCTTCCTTGTCGCGATTTGATCAAACTTCTTTTATGTAGTCACGTAGACGTGGGTTTTCTCTGCTGTGAAAATGACAAATAAAGCAATATGACAAAAAGTTTGAAAATGCATAGAAAATATTTACTTTAGGGTCCTCGAAGGTTCTTTGGTATGGATGTTATTTTATGAGACAGATGACATTCCCGCTTCAAAAAAGGAGAGAGTGAATGGAAATGATTATTTCCATAGGATACCGTAGAAAGAATTTTGATCAAATAGATATTGACAAAGGACCTTCTGACCTTTTTTCTTTTTCATCCAGTTTATGTTTAAGAACACAGTGCCCCATCCCTTGAATCGCATAGGGAGAAACGTTATGTACCATTACCATTAATTTCCCATTTTGTCTACTTTTTACTCTTGTACATATGTTGTGGGTTGAAGAGTCTTTTGCATTTGTTTGTGACACCTTTTTTTGAATGGACTGTTTCAAACCAGAGCCCTCCTCTTCAGGTCTGGGGCTCCTCAGGGTCATGGCACCCCCAGTGCTTTGCGGTGGCCCCCGGGGACAGAGCCACCTGAGGAGCGGGGCAGTTTTCAGCATGACACTGTTGCCAAGTCTGTATTTTCCAAGGCCACATGAAACTTACTTTCATAGCCACTCCAGGTTTGGGAGCAGAAACGCTGAAAACCCTTTTGTTTAGAAGTCTGAGTGGTTTGTGGGGGGCGGGGGGGCGGGGGGAAGCTTTTTTAGAGTTTGCATGCCAGCGCCCGCCCTGACGCTGTGAAACAGAGAGAGGGTGAAGCTCCCCGAGGCGGTGCGCTGGAGGAGGAAATGTTCGATAGCACTAGGGGGGAAAGAAAATGCATGGCAAAGTTTCGTCTTCTTGTAGACTATCTAGCATGCAGAGTTTAGTGTGTTAGAACAGTGTATGACATTGCTGTATCAAAGTTGTAAAATTAAGCATTATTTATTGAAAACTGTATTTTTTTGTAAAAACCTGATCACATAGAGAATATCAGTGGCTTGTGCTCGTGCTCCAATGGAACCAGCTTCGTGACCCACCCTCCTTGGTATGCAGTGTTATTGCTCAGGGTTGAAAATAGTATACCCCAATGTCTCTTTGCAAGAGTTTTCCACAGAGGAATACATTTGTTCAAAAGACTCTAATAAAATTGTGTGATCGATCTGCACTTGTGGTTTTTCTGTGACTCGTTCCCAGTTTTGCATTTGGTAACGACCGTACCATTTCCTAAAGTGGTGTCCTCCGAGCGGGTCATCCCAGACAGGCTTGAAGAGTCCCGGATGTCAGCCTGGACAGGGATGGGCCCCACAGGAACGCCCTGGGCAGGTTTGAGAACCGCTGACGATGGGAATACGCATGATCATAAGGTCTCGAGATTTCTAACTGGCCAGTCCAGTGGATAAAAGCAGAGACAAAGTATAGCAAGGTAGATGAACACGCTTGGTCAGAGATGCTTCAAGGAGAAAATGAAGGGAAATTACCAGGGCCAGTTGCTACTGTTGAATTCAGTGCCAGCAAACTCCCATTTCTCTGTGTCCTTTTTTTCCCCATCAACGATTTACAGTGTAAATGTATTTTGACATAGAAATCATTCTGTATTGAGATTCTTGATATGAAATGCTTTTATGGATGCTTGTAAGTGATCCTTGGAATTATGATCAGATTTTTTTAAAGATGTGTTTACATGGTGAGTGTTTGTTGTATATTAAATTTGGTTTTGTAGAAACGTTTGTGTTGTATTGTAACAGATCTCCAAGCGCACCGTTAACACAAACACCCTTAGGTAAAAGTTTTAGTTATGCCAACTTTCACTTAAGCACCAGAGAACGAATATCAGAACTATCCATGGCAATACTGTTGAATCATTATATAATCAATGTTTTAAATTTATTCCTGAATATTTTAGGTTGGCTTTCACCTTGGTAGGGTTTTATTTATTTATTTATTTTAATTTTGTAGGATACAAAGAGTATATCCTTTATCAGCTTTATCCAGTCAAAAATTCCTTGCAATTAGCAGGAAGAGATCCTGGTCCCTGGACATGTTTCAAATTGTTCATTAGGACTCCCTGTACTATTTGTTTTACTATTTGCCTTTCAATGTTGTGGGCTTTTAAAAAATAGAAAAAAAAAATGTTTTAATGCAATAGTTAAGTTTATTGAAGGGACAACTTCAGCTAAAACGTCCCTGCTAGGAAAACATATAAAATCTGAAAACTTTGACTTGACTATTCTCCCAGTAAATCTAGGACTGAAAGAAGGAGGTGATGAGCCCTTGTCTCAGCGATTTTTTTTTTTATCTATAAGGCACCAGAAAAATAGGATGCTTGGACAAAATGTCTTGACCCAAAGATGGAGGATAATCTTGTCAGAAGATACATTGGTTCTACCTAAAGTTAATACTCTGATGATGTGTGTAGCTTGGTGAATTTGAAATAATGAAATCCAGATTTTTGCCATTGGTGAAGCACATAGATCTTCATTAAAGTGGGGATGCACTTTGATGTTTTGAGCGTGATGGAAGTGGAGAGAGACCACAGCAGATGACTCATCACCACTCTATATTTGCTCATCCCATGAGACCGAATTGGGGCTACAAATGTTGTCATCTGTGATCACAACGAAAGCTGGACCTAACTAGTAGGTGGCACAGGAGCAGATCTGGAGAAGTACACGGAGATGGAAGTCACCGTTCAGATTTCACTTTCCATGAAATAATCACCAATGCGCATCTAGTTTGAGCTTACATACCATAGGCGACCATGATCTGCTGACCTTCCTGTCCCACACTCCCCTTTCCTGCTGGACTAAGTGAAAACATCCTCCCCACTCTGCCCTGACTGGGGCCAGTATGGCTGGGTGACCACCAACTAAGAGGTAGTGCATGGATGATCAGCTCGTTTGTAACCTGGGACTCATTTGTCTCTCAAGAGTTAAACTCAACTAATAATCAGACTCCGTCCCAGATTTTGGGTTGAAAACACAGAGTGGCCAAGTTCTCTGCAAGATCTGAGTTGAGATGTCATGAGGGGATCTTAGGACTGGGGTAGCCATTCAGAGTTGAAATGAAGTCAAAACCAAAAGGACAACTAGAAGACAGAGAGGGGGAAGCAGAGAAATCACGAGGGAAAATTGTATGTCTCCTGAAGAAGTACTCCTTTGTGTCTGGGGAGGGCACGGGGTTCCAGGTGGCTTTTCGGTCCCAGTTTAATGGGTTTATACACTAAATCAGTGGCTGAAGATAACCTACGCAAGAGTTATTTGACCATTTGTCTTTACTAACTTTTCGGTTTGAGTAGCCATAGGACTACCAAAAAAATGATCTTCTCTTGCCTCCCTTGCAGAGAGAGGTGACCTAATGACATGGTTCTGATTGAGGACATATTAGTGAGAGTTGCTCAGTGAGACCTTCACAAAAACACCTCTGTTGGAAAGCCTCCATTGTAGGCTTGTGCCATTCTGCCATTGCTTTTTCTGGCTGAGTATAGTCATGTAGGCTGGAGCTACAGGTGTGAGCGTGAGCAGAGGGGGGAGGGTGTCCCCAACCCTTGACCAGCCACACAGCCATCACCCAACACTGCCTGTGTGTCAGTCGCAGTTACTCACATTTTCTCACAAATGTGGCTAAACCTAAACTATAAAGCACTCCTATTTCCTTGAGATTATTTGCATGGATCTATGTTTCTTGTAACCCAATGAGCAAAACTAAAAACTATCTAAAATGGCCAAAGAGTTAGGATGTTGTGCAAATGTTGGGAAGTGCATAGAGTTCAGTGGGACTCACAAAGGTGGAAAGGAAGTTTTTTTTTTAAAAAAAGAGGGTAAAGTGAATGAAAGAACAAGAGTTTTCACAGTCACAAACAGGTATCAGATTTAACCGCTGAAATCTTAGGATGACTTTTAGAAATATTTATATCAAAGGCTCAAGAGTTGCTTTACCTTTGTGGCACTCCTCAGCTTTTCTGGATGATACAAATCCCTCATTTTTCTTCATATATCAAGTGTGTCGCAACTACTCTGCCAAGAAGTAGCCCTCCTAGGTGCAGGGTCCCCCCACAAGACCTTTCTCACCGCCAGACTAGGTCACATCTCGTCCAACTAGGTAAATGACATCTTAAAAGGAAGAGGTCCTCAAATACTGTGGATTCCTATTTGTCTTTTGTAGCTAAAAAGTTGGCTTTCTAACTCATAGAATGTCACAAGCAACAAATTTGAAAGAGTGATTACAGAACTTAGGGAAGGTGTATCAACAACAGAGACACAGAAGTAGAGGAAGGTGGCAGGTTAACAAGGAATTTGTAGGAATAAAGCAACAAGCTCAAAAGACAGATCATTTTGTGTGAGGATAGACAGCTGGATTCCTCCAATCCTGACTCTATCACTGGGTTGCATGTCATATTACAGAAGTCATCGTTTGTGATCCTGATGCTAAGCCATCCAAAAGAGCTACAGTCATGTTTATTTTGGACTATTTCACAGGGCGGGGAGTTAAGAAATTTTTAATATTTCTACTCAATGTAACTTGAAATCAAGCCAACAAGTTTGAGAAGAATCACTTTGGCATAGACCCTTTTCATTTGCTAGTATTTTACAAATAAAAATGTATTTTTGGTCCAAGAGCTCATGGGAGATATTACAAAGGAAGCCTTTGTTTGGGGGAGGTCCACAAGCTGTAGAGGCAAAATAGAACATTGCAGCAAGGTGGACGGGACAGCCCTTGGCAGCAGGACCATGGCCGCACAAGACTCAGACCCTTCCACTCAGTCCCCAGGCTGTATAACCCAGGGAGGTGAACACATGCTGGCGAGGTCAGTTACAAAAGCTTTCGGAGCACAGAGATGGGAAGCATGAAGGAGCCGAAGGGCTTGGGCATCAGCAAAGGGGGGCAAGTGCATCCAGAAACAAATCAGAGAGACATAGGGTTGAAGCCTGCCAGCCCGACAAGATGGTCAATCACTGTGAGCATGCAGGGGCCACCGGGAATGGCCTGGCCCGCGACCCTGAGTTGCATGAGAGCAGCTAGACAAGCACAGGTGCCCTTGGAGAGGGAGAAACAGGGAGAAGAGAATTTTGTCCTGCTCAGATTAAGGGAAAGAAAAGACACATAAAAGAATGGCAGAGTCTATAAATCTGAGTTTCGCTTGGTTGAGATGACATTAGTGAAGACAGAGAAGGAGGGGAGGGAGCTGTTGGAAAGAGATCATGAGCGCTCTTTTTATGACATTGGTAGTTTAGTCGTCAGAAAACCCATCTGTAGGGAAATGTCCTTGGAGTAAAGAGTCATCTGGGTGACCCTTTAACACCTGTGGGCTGGCCCTGGAGCTCACCACCTCCCCCCTCATCGGTCCCCTCTGGAGGCTGAGTTCCACGTCATCCCCTCCCCAGAAGGGATCAGCCTGACCTGAGGGGCTCAGGCTCTGCAGCAGGAGCAGCCTGGTTTCCAGGCCTGGGTCTGCTGCCTTCTGCCAGACGTCCCTGGAGAAGTTACTCAACCACACTCCACGTTCTCGTCCTCTGGCTCGTAGAACCTAAGCATACGTTAAAGTAAATGAGCTCCTTGGGTCACAAAAAGAACTCAGTAAATAAAAAATACAGTCTTAGGGCTGCTGTCATATGAAGGCAGGAGCCCTTCTGCCTCGTTGGGCCCCACGTCCCCAGAACCTGGCCCAGAAGCCTGGTGGCAGCTTCCTCAAATGTGCACCGAATGACTGACCAGAAGTGAAATATGATAGGAAAGCTCTGGGGGACCATCTGGATGGAGATGTGGAGTGGCCAACCCTTGTGAGTGAAGAAGGAACCCCTCCCTCACATTGGTGAAGAGGCCGGGTTTCAGAGCAGAAGCCTGTTCCATTCTTGCAAAGAAACTCTGAGCAGAAAGGAGACTGACATCCCTGACTTTCTCTCCAGGATTCTCCCCCACTTAGGACAAGAAGATGAAACACAATGTGACGTGACTGGAGATGTCTTTTGGAGCAGGGTTTTCTACCACAGTGTCCTGCTCTGACCCACACGAAGGACAGCACTCACGTGGAGGAGAGATGGGACCTCTTAAACACATAGCAGGAAACAATTTAAATCGTGAGAGAAGATCTCACAGCTGCTGCTGAAATTCTAGCATGGCCACATCTGGGGTGTCTGGTCACTTTGGCCCGTTTCCTACATTTGACAGGCTACAAGTTCAAGTCCTTTCTCAGCGCTGCCTCCCTCGAGGGCAGGCAAAGATGTTTTGAGACATTGTGATTTTTAGAAATAAACCTGTAGGGGCACCTGGGTGGCTCAGTTGGTTAAGCGATTGCCTTCGGCTCAGGTCATGATCCCGGAGACCCCAGAAGGAGCCCCGCATCGGGCTGCCCGCTCGGCAGGAAGCCTGCTTCTCCCTCTCTCACTCCCCCTGCTTGTGTTCCCTCTCTATCTGTGTTTCTCTCTGTCAAATAAATAAATAAAATATATATATAAAAAAAGAAAGAAACCTGTAGTGGGGCACCTGGGTGGCTCAGTCGTTAAGTGTCTGCCTATGGCTCAGGTCATGAACTCGGAGTCCCCAGATCAAGCCCCGCATCAGCAGGAAGCCTGCTTCTCCTTCTCTCGCTCCCCCTGCTGTGTTCCCCCTCTTGCTGTGTTTCTCTCTGTCAAATAAATAAATGAAATATTAAATAAGGAAATAAAGAAATAAATATCCATAGTCTCCAAACTGTAGTGTGCTAACAATTGTTATTTAGAAACTACCTGTGTGAGTCTTTGTGGTGACCGCACGTCCCATCCACGTGGAAAAAAGTTGTGAGCACTCAACAGTCTCAGGGAAAGAGGCTGCTCAGCATCCCCGGGATCATGCAGAATCCTCTGAGGGGTGGGGGAGAAAGGATATAACAGTGTCTTATTTCTACTTACTGTCTAGATGACAAAAATGAAGGGTCTTCCCCTTATTATCATTTAATAATTGGATTAACAGTAGCACCTGTGTATAATTTTGAGCATCATTCCCAGATTGGAGGTGAGTGCTGCCAACGCGGAGCAGCCAGAACTGTGTGATGGGACCACGGGGAGAGAAGAGACCGGTCGCGACCACGCAGGGCCAGGGGATGGAGAGCTGGGAGTGGCTCCCAGTGCAGCTGAGTGCCCTATCCAGCTGCTCCTGGTCCCTACTTGTTGGCATCTCTGCTCTGTGTTTTCTCCTACATAAATCGGTGGCTGAACTAGATCGTATTTGAGCTTTCCTTTAGGCCGAAAACATAATATGATTAGTTCCTAGTTGCTGATGCTCCCAGTGCCTGGGGGGAGACAGTGCAGCCAACCCATGCCGGGGGGGGGGGGGGGGGGGGGGGGGGGGGGGGGGGGGGGGGGGGCAGGCCGGGGCAGTGAAGGGATGGGGCCAGAGGGCCAGACATTCTTGGCCTGTGCCGGCTGGGAAAGGCCAAAGCTGTCCGTCTTCAGAGCCCCAGGAGGCCAACCCCAATGTTCGTTGGCCCCTGTGTTTTGTTTCATTGTTGGGGGGACAGTGTGTCGTTTTCAAGATCCTGGTCATTCTGTTCCAAGAGAACTTTTGTGTTTGAATTTTATCCTTATTGCTACAATTTTTACAAGAATTTAGAATTATTTTCCAGGCCAACAAATACTCAAAATCAAGTCTGCTATAATCATTCGGGAAAAAAAATTATATTGTTGTCTCAGTTGACACAGTTTTTTACCTGAGAGGACATGGACGGAATCTCTATGCAGACAACACAGTGTTTCATGAAGCACAAATCTGATTTCTAAAGTTACCAAACAAACATCAAAATCACATCCTCAAAAATACAGACCTCTGGGCCCACGTCCTGAAATACCCATTCCGTGTGTTTTGAGTAAGATGGAGAATCTGTACTTTTAATCCCTGTATCAGCTGATTCTGAGGCCCTCGGGCCACAGAGCAGCCTCTGAGACCAACGGCCCTGACATCCGTGAGGAGATGACAAGAAATGAAAGCTGTGCTGTCAAGAGTTAGTTTCTCGGGTCAAATCATGAGATTCCTTCTCGCCAGCACTTATCTACCGACCATGGCCGTGCTTCCTTCTGTGAGTTTCTGCTGCGATAGTGGATGCTGAGTTAGCACAGGTGTAAGACTACGCTTAGCTTCAGGGCCTCTGTGGGCCCCTGAGCCAGGAGACATCTGCCTTCTCCACGTGTACAGAGAGCTGAGATGAGGGACCCTGACTGCAGGGGACAGGGAAGAGGAGGGCTGAGATCTGGGGACAGAAGTGGACTTTCTAGGCAGAGTGCATACAGCGACCTGGAAACTATGACCATGACCCTGGAGCTACAAGCCATTCCCTCTCTGTGGAGCCACAGCGTGGAGGGATAATGGGGAGGAGCCCTGGGCAGCAGGAAGCACTTGCTGGCTGAATCCTTGATTTTGTTCCAGTATGGGGCACTTGGGTTTGGGATTGACTTCCTGATTTTTAAAACTCTCCATGCCTCCTGTGCCTATTTTGGAGTCTTGCCAAGACCTGCGAACCACGTGATGTGGACCAAGCCACGAAGTCAACCAAGACCTTGATTTCTGCACTGCTTCCTCACTGGGTGACGTTGTCATGGGAGGAGTGGGGGAGGGTGGGTGGAACCGAAAAAATAAAGAAAAATGGGAAAACCTAGAGGCCTGTGAATAATCAGCTCTCCTGAATAGTTAACATAACCCTGGTGATGACCTCACCTCCCAGTGTGTCTCCTCTTCTGAAGAGTGGGGCGGCATCACCAGCGTGTCACATCCCTGTTATCATAAGGCTTGGCGAAAAACCTGAGCACGGTTTTAAATAACGGGCAAATAGTAGTATCACTCAACGTTTTTGTGTTCAGATTTTTACCCTCCTATAAAAGAAGGATCATGGTCTTTGCTTCCTAAGAGTGTTCTATTGTTTAATGACCTTTGCAAAGCTTTCTGCAATGTATTAACCGAGATGACTCGGCATCAAGCCTGGCATTTGCTGGTCTGGAGCTCTGGTCCTACGGCAGAGGGAAGAAAAGGAGAAACCTGGTTGAGGATGGGCCGTTGGTTATACGCCTTAGCATACAAAATAAAACAGAAGATGGAGATGTTCTGCAAGACATAACAAAGAATCAAGCAGGGACATTTCCTGCATAATTGTCGGGAGCTGATATAAAAAAAGAAAATAAAAAAACTAAGCCCTGCGTGATAGAACGGGAATCGTTACCTCCTGAACACAACGGATTGTGGATGGAAGAAGTCTCAGGGACTGAGTATCAGTGTGGCACATACAGGGGACAGGAACTGAGTATCTGTGTGGCACACGCAGGGGACAGGGACTGAGTATCAGTGTGGTACACACAGGGGACAGGGACTGAGTATCAGTGTGGCACACGCAGGGGACAAGGACTGAGTATCAGTGTGGCACACACAGGGGACAGGGACTGAGTATCAGTGTGGCAGACACAGGGGACAGGGACTGAGTATCAGTGTGGCACACACAGGGGACAGGGACTGAGTATCAGTGTGGCACACGCAGGGCACAGGGACTGAGTATCAGTGTGGCACACGCAGGGCACAGGGACTGAGTATCAGTGTGGCACACGCAGGGCACAGGGACTGAGTATCAGTGTGTTACACGCAGGGCACAGGGACTGAGTATCAGTGTGGC
>PITA01012216.1:0-63083 GCA_004023965.1 Spilogale gracilis
AAAAACAACCAAAAAATGTATAGCAGTGGCTGTGCCACAGGGAGCACCAGTCTGGGCGTCCCAACACCCGGCCTGCCCACAGAGCAGTGCCGGGATCACGCCTGTCCCTTGGAAAAGGTGCTGGGCTGAGCGGTGAGGGGGCAGGTCCCCGTTCAAGGGAGCACCAGGGATGGAGGAGCCAGACCAGCCTGCCTGCCCCACCTGAGCTGGGCGGAGCAGTGTGTGAGTTCCTGGGCTCCGATCAAGAGCGCCCTCAGTTTTCTTCACTCTCTGTCCAGGAGCAAAGATTGCAGTCCGGCTGCAACCAGACACTCACTTCCCCCGCCGTGGCTGGCTGCTTTTTACCTGCCCCTTCGCGCCTCTGGGCACTTCGGAGGGAGGGGGGAGCAGTTCCAGGGACCTTCTTTCTAACCGAGATGAAATGAGCATGAAGGCAAGTCACAGACTCAGCGTGCAGGACTGGCTTCCCAGAGGTAGATGGGAGTGGGAAGGGACAGGAGAAGGGGTACAGAGGACAGGATGGGAAGCAGGAAGAAACTGGGCCGAACCTACCGGGAGGTCAAGAAGCGATGAAGAAGACAATGACAGTATGGATTCTATATGTAAAGAAAGGTCTTTCCCTGGCAGATTAGAGAATCGATATTTTAACTAGAGCTCCTTACTGTTTGCTGACTGCAGCACCTGAGTCCCAGTGCCTGTCTCTACAGTCCACACCCCACCTCACTCCTCCCAAGGCTTTGCTCTCCATTTTCTCCTCGCTTCCTGTCCTTCTGTGCTGAGCACAAAGGCTCTGATGTCAAACGGGACAGGTCACAGGGACTGGCAGACTCACCTGTGCCTTCTTGAGCTTTGAGGCCCACTAACCCTACAGCTATCATGGGGGAGAGAGCCACACTTTGCTTTCGTCTTTTTTTTTTTTCTTTTTCTTTTTTAATAAAAAAGATCTTACTCCCCAGGAGCAAATAAATCATTTTAACTACTGATAAACACTGCTGCAGTGAAAAGAAAGATGGCTACATGTATGCAATAGCACAAATTCAGTGTAAGAACAGCTGTGTTGACAATTAGAGATAAAAATCATTTATCCACCCCCCACCCCACCCTCAAACCAAACCAAGAGGATTCCCATAGGGAAAATGTCTAACTCAAAAGCTCCTCCCTTAGGGACAGGGGGCATGTCCTCTTAAAAGTGGAAAACAAATGGCAGGTCTCCCCACAATGGAGATGCTTTCAACACCCCAACTGGTAGCAAGACCACTGCAAATTAAGACATGCATGTGCGCGCGCGCGCACACACACACACACACACACACACACACGACTTTCAGATCTCCTTCCCGCAGCCATAGAGCTAGATCAATGTACCTCGCCCTCTTATTTTCAGGGTTCAAAGCCAGGGGAAAGGTAGCGGGGCAGGGAAGGGCCTAACCTAAGGGAAAAGTCCCACCTAGCCCTGTTTCCTGCTGGGACCTGAGCGCTTCAGTCTTGTTCTTTTGGGGGCCTAAGGTGAGGACCAAAAAGGTGGATACCCCAGGCCATCCAGCTCTACTCTACGCTCACACACCCAGACACCCAGACATGCAAGCACTCAGCCCCTTCCCGGCTCCCTGTTCTTCCTGGACATGCACTGGAGGCGGCTTGACAGCTGTCTCTGCAACACTCCCAACGTCAGGGAGGGCCGACACCATCGGCTCCCAGGAAAGGGAACAGAGGAGAAGAAGAAGCTGTGATGGCGGGCTCCCCGCCGAGCCTCTCCTCTCAGAAGCCTGTATGCTGCAGGCTGTGGCTCATGCTCACTAATCTAGGCACAGGATGGCCACTGGGCCAAGGCCACTGCCGACGGACCCAAACTCCCAGTTGCTGCCCACTTACCTAGTCCTCAGAGCAAAGCCCCACCCTCCTTACTCTGTGTTCCTACTGCAACAGGCAAATTTCAAGCAACAGGAAATTGTAGTAGTCACTTAGCTCACAGTGGTTCACACCTGTCCTGAGGAAGGTTACAGTAGATCAATCAGGAACAAGTAAGGGTCACACAGGCAAGGACCCATTAACAACTCTGAAATCAATGATGGGTCCCACGAGGTGAGAACCTTTTCCAGTTTGTGACTTAATACAACTGAAAAGGAACAAGTTCCCTCTGTGGACTGCATTTTGATTAGCACAATATAGAACTGGCAAAGGAGAGGGCCCAGCCTGGAGAGATGATAGGGAAGTGCTGGTGACCGGCCAGCCGTTCCTGTTCCCTCTATGCACTCTGACCAGGCAGGTTGCTCAGCTAGCTGCCCCACTCCTGCCTTTCTCCCCTCATCTCCCAACGGAGTCTGTCATCCCTGTGCAACTGTCTCGCTCTGCTGAGAAAGGACTAGGCTACTGCCTGGGCCGTGACCCGCACACAGATCATGGCCACGGGTGCACACTACGCTTTCCCGGGAGGAGAGGGAAGGATGGTGGTAAGGTTGGGTCATGCCTCCTCAGTTGGTTTGGTTCTGGCCCTGACTGCAGGAACTCTCCAGTGGAAACCCCTGATACCACAAGGGATGCAAGGGCCCTGCCTCCCCCGGACTATGCAGGGAGCAGTGAGGTCTCAGGCCATGGGCAGGAACCAGCTGACTTCTGGCTCTGGGTTCCACTTCACCATCACCAGCCCTTCACGCTGAGACCTGCCTGATGACTAGGAAGTTTCATCTAAACTGCAGGCACTGAGAAAGGAGTGACTGACACCTGTCCCTCTAACCTGGGGCTGTGTCCTGTTCAGGATCCCCTGCAGACTGCTGCTTCCGTGCTTCTGCCCTTGTGTTTCTTGTCTCACTATCTTACCCCCAGCTAGGACGTGAAGCCTTGGCGCAACAGAGCTCTCCCAGACCATCTGGTCGACCCTGATCTTACCCATCTGAATTTCTTTAAAGACGGCTCTTGGTTCTTGCCACCACATAGAGTCATTACCCAATTGCTGCACGTTTGGCAACCACTTAAAAGTTCCCTTAGGCCAGAAATGGTGTCTTTTCCCTCTTGTGTTTCCCACAGTATCTACCCCAGAGCCAGGCAAACGCATTAAAACACACAATGAAAAACAATTTTAAAATTATGGGTGGCTGAAATGGTGTAAAAGAAAAAAGGCCCCAAAACCCAAATAGCTGCCTATCAGCCACTCAAGGATCCCATCGGATTGCGGACTGTGGGCTCTAGAGCCTAGTGGCACTTTCTGCAAGATGGCAAGTTAATCTGCACCCTCAGGAGGCAAGACTCACAGGTTAAGCCCGTTTCTGGAACCACTATCTTCATTGGCTGGGATCCAAGGAGAAAAGAGGTACATCTCGACAAATCAGAGGTGGGCTGTGTTTCTGCCACAAAGCTCGTTTTGTGACCCCTTCTTTCCAGACAGATAACAATACACAGTTCCTCCCTATTCCACTACAAGGATGAAGACTGGTCAGCCCACACAAGACATAAGGCAGAAGCCCAATGCTTGCAGAGGAGGCAGTCCTATAAATTACCAAGACACTGGGGCCTCACCCCAAACCATCAGGAAATCACAAACCTGAAGATATTATTTATCTCATGAGATGAGACAGACATAAGCGCAGGGGAACCAGAAGAGGCAGTCTAATGGAACATTTCCTATAAAAGAGCAATAAAGACCCAAAGAGCTCAATTTTCACATCTTAATAGCAAACGTCTTCCCAGAGTAACTCTAGAAGAGCAAGCTCATAATATCATGACTTGGCAATGGCCCGCTTCAGAAAAACTCAATGACCACTGAAACACACCGGAGTTCTCCCCACTCCACCTCCACTTCCGCCTGGAAGGTAGGCAACTTCCAAATCAGCATCGGCCACACTTCCCAATGAAAGGGGGACAAACAGGATCTGACTCAGGAAAATGTTTGGATTCCTAGAAAAAACACAGGAAAATAAAAAAGCCCTTGCTACCTCCCATCCCGGAAGTGGGACAACAGAGATAAACCTAAAAACACAAGATGCAATGCTCTCCTCCTCTCAGACCCAAAGACACTCTATTAAGGCTGAGACACTAGAGAGCTTCTTCTCAGAAGAGCGCTAGCGCGATAGCTTCATTTCTCACCATTCTCCATATTCGCTCTCACTAGCTGACAGATAGATGGAGGTAAGTAGCACTTACTCCTAAGTCATGGGTACAGTTTGCCATTAAGAATCTGGATACAAGCTCCATTAACTTTAGCAGCTCATGATTAGGGGTCTCAACCGCTCAGGTGATGAGAAAATCGACTGCTCAATTTCCTTGACAGTCGGCAGAAGCAACAGGAATGATGTTACCGCGATCAGAGTGAAATGCACAGTTACCTCAAGGGGAGGGGTGGAGGGCGGAGGAAGAACAGGACTGACTTGAGGTCACAAAACTCAGGAAAATTCAGTATGACAAAACTAACACAGCTTCTATGAGAGGTGATTCTGAAACCAGGTTCCTAAACCTTTAAAGACAAGGATGCGAGGAGTCACTGCCTTCCCCGGCACCAGCCCTTTACCAGCAATCTTCTGTTCGTGACTACCCACCCTCCTTCCTTTCCTGCTCCTACTGAAGCTACCCATGCTCAGAGAAGAGGATCTGTACCCCTCAGAAATTCCCAACTCGACTGGCACTTCTGACTTCTTCTCTTCTCTTCTTCAAGGTCAGTGATGAACACTCGCACTCTGCCTTTGGCACCAGCTGAATGACCGTCACTGGCAATACCCTCCCTGCCCTCCCCTCCTTTGCACCTGGCTCACCCTTGGCACCACTTCCAGTCCAATGGGCACAAACCCCAGCTGCCTTTCAAGGAAGTTTTCCATACCAAGAAATGCAAATACCCAAAACAAAACTTCTACAAAAGGAACAGTGTTGAGACTTCTTCCAGTTTTCCAAGGAGCTCGTCCAGTTCCAGGATCCCACAGGGGCTGCATGTGAAGAGGTGGAGCCCCCGCGCAGAGAGTGTGGTTGTGTGCTTCTTCCAAGCCCCAGGGCTGCGAGGGGAACCAAAGTCTTCGCACAGAGGATCTCAGCTCTCCCAGCTCCCTCGTTTCTCCTCACTCCCCCTGCCACAGTGGCTTCATTTGGTTCTTCAAAACTGGAGCTTGGCAACCAAATGCCTAGGCGAAAAAGGAAAAAAAATGAGAGTGGCTTAATGGAGTGGAAGCAAATGGAGAAGAGCCCAGCCTCTCCAGAAGAACTGGAATCTGGATAGCCAAAGGCTTTCCACAAACACTGGGGAGGGCTCAGGACGTAACAATAGCATCCGCTGGGGACAAACAGTCCATGACTTGGACGCCAAAAAAAGCTCCGAAAACAACTGACAAATATATTCTGTCATCCTGCCTCATTCCTCTCTTTCCCCTAATTTTCCACCCTTTTTCCCCCCTACTTCCTTCCCGAGTCTCACCTCTCTAGGGATTAAAAAAGAAAGAAAAATCGGGCTCCTGGGTGGCTCAGCTGGTTGAGCATCTCTCTCTTTCTTTTTTTTTTTAAGATTTTGTTTTCTTGGGAGAGAGACAGGAAGAGAAAGAGAGAGCACGAGGGAGGTGAGGGGTGGTGGGGTGGGGGAAGCAGGCTCTGCACTGAGCAGGGAGCCCGACATGGGGCTTGATCCTGAGACTCCAGAATCATGACCAAGCTGAAGGCTGACACCCAATCAATGAGCCCCCCAGGGTGCCCCGAGCATCTGACTAGATTTCAGCTCAGGTCATAGTCTGAGGGTCCTGAGACTGAACTGAGCACAGAGTTGGCTTGAGATGCTCTCTCTCTCCCCCCAACCCCATCCCTGCTCACTCTCTCTCTCTCTCTCTTTTTTTTTTTTTTAAGGTTTTTATTTATTTGACAGAGAGAAACACAGCCAGAGAGGGAACACAAGCAGCGGGAGTGAGAGAGAGGGAGTAGGCTTCCCGCCGAGCAGGCAGCCAGATACAGGGCTTGATCCCAGGACTCCGGGATCATGACCTGAGCTGAAGGCAGAGGCTTAACCACTGAGCCACCCAGGTGCCCTCTCTCTTAATAAAATCTTTTTCTTTTTTAAATCTTAATTATTTGAGAGAGAGGGAGCACAAGTGGGGTGGGGGAGAAGGAAAGAGAGAAGCAGACTCCTCGCTGAGCAGGGAGCCCGACATGGGATGGGGCTTGATACCAGGACCCTGGGATCTTGACCTGAGCTGAAAGTAGATGTGTAATCGACAGAGGCCCTCAGGCGCCCCTAAATAAAATCTTGAGCGAAACTGGCGTAACCCCTGGTGAGCCCAGCTGGGAACAGCCATAGGTCTCCGCAGCTTCTGGCTGCTGAAGGGGGCTGACACATAGTCCCAAAGGCCAGTGTGCCTTCTGATTTAAGAAAGGCACTGTCCCACCTGTCACTCTGTCCGCTGACTCCAAGCACCCCAACATGAAACTCCGTAGCTAACAGTATGCACAGAGAAGTGGCACATTCAGAACTCCCAAATTAACACCAGCTAGAACAACAGGAAGTCAAAAGGGTCAAATTTTACAACATAAAGATTCTCCCTTCAGGAGTGTCACTTCCCTTTTTTTCATTTATGGTCTAAATCAGGAGTGAGGACAGTAAGATGCTTATTCTTTGCCACAGAAAACAATGCTGGGGTCACACACAGCAGAGAGACCCTGGGAGTTCATTCAGTTCAACCCTCTGCCAATACATGGCTGCACCCCCTACTCATGACAGTTGGCTACCGCTGGCCTATAGACCAGATCAAGTCCCTTCCCATCTCAGGGCCTTTATGCTTACTGAATGCTCTGCCTTGGTATTCAGATCTCAGCTGAAATGACACCTCCTCACAGGGGCTTTCCCTGACCATCCCAGCACTAATCACTAAACTTCACCAGGTTTTATTTCTTGTAACATGTACAGCCAACTGAAATTAGCCTATCACTTCCTTCCCCTGTTTGCTGTCTGTCTTCTGTCCTGAGCATGGCTGCTCAGCAAGGTCAGGGCCATAGACTGCCTCGCTCAGCATGCTCTTCTCAATCCACACTGGGTACTTAACTAATACGCAGAGCTGAAGATAGAGCCCAATGGGGAGCTCACGAAGGCCTGTGGAAACGCACTCCGCTTTTGGACCTGTTAAAAGAGTTCTTCTTAAGTGGGAGTGAAGTCGAACTCCTCATTCCTTACGTCCATCGTGGCGCTTGCCTTGCCCTTGGAGCCACACAGAGTAAATCTAACCACTCCTACTTCGCACCGCTTTCAGCTAGCAAGCCCCTCTCACCCCGAAATGTCACTGCTCTGCGTTAGTCATTTATTCCCCACATACTGAAGCTGGGAGCCCTCTACCACACCGAGCCCACCCCTGACAGTGCTGCTGGGAAGGGCTCCTCCTAATTAGGGCACAGCACCCACAGAGGGCCTCTGACAGTCCTAATGACTCCATAACAATGCATTTGTGTAGGCGCGCCTCCCTGGCTCCCTACCTTCCCGGCTCCCTACCTTCCCATCCTAATCGAAGCCGCAAAGCCACCAAGCACAGAGAAATCCCCCTAGACATCAGAACATTTGGACGTTTTAGGAGTCGCTTCCATGGGCAACTTGCATGTAATCGGAGATATGACAAGAGATTGTACTCCCAGTCCAGGATGCTTTAAGCTAAAGCTCTGTAGCCTCCCAAAGTTAGGATTTCTTGATCTCTCTTCTTTCATTGCTTTTCCCTTTGTTAACCCTTGTCAGCCCAGCTCACGTGCTTTCCCCCAATAGCGCAGGATCAGGGCCTTCCAGGGGAGGGGAGGCACACAGCTGGGCTCACCTTAGCCATGGCCTGGGAAAACCTGTGGGGGCATAAATGCCAGTCATCACTCTCTCCAGTTAGGAAGACAGAAGAGAGCACAGGGAAATGAAGGCTCCCTTCACTCTCAGACTGTCACTCTGTGGGTTTTCCCCTTAGTTTGTATTGTGTGGGAGACGGCACTGAGGAACAGAGATGGTGGGAGAGGAAGCAGACAAACTCAGTGCACAAGGAGGACAGTCTACACGAAGAGGAGATGGGGGTCACCACACTGGGCAGAGCATGAGAAGGCGGGATCTTGCAGGTAACCCACACTGCCAAACTCACAGCTCTCCGGCAATTTTGTTCCCTACTGGCCTCTACCTTTCAATGCCTCCAAGAAGGCAGTTTAAAAGACTAATTAGAATCAATCTGCACAAGGCAGTATTCCAAGATATCTTATCGGGAAAAGAAACAGAATTCAGTTAATGTAGCGACAGGAGAAGAACCTCTTAAATGAATGAATTCCTTAGGTAATTCACTTACTCTTTTCAAGATTTTATTTATTTATTTGAGAGAGAGTGAGAGAGAGCATGAGAGGGGAGAAGGTCAGAGGGAGAAGCAAACTCCCCGCGGAGCTGAGAGCCCGATGTGGGATTCAATCCCGGGACTCCAGAATCATGACCTGAGCTAACGGCAGTGGCTTAACCAACTGAGCCACCCAGGTGCCCTCCTCACTTATTCTTTTTGATAATTTACCCTTAAGTGGTCCAGATAGAAGTCTGACTAGAAGAGTGGGCTTGTTTTCCTCACCTCCACATCCCAAGGCACTGGACATGGTCATTCTCATGGAAGCACATGCCTGTTGCAATGAAAGCACATTTGCCTTCCCTTTGATGACATTTTCCTCCCCCCTGGTTTCCTGTTTCACATGTCATTCGTGCAACAGCAGGCAGATAAATTACGAGGGAAGGCTGCACACTTAGCTATGCTTGCGTGTCCGCCTCCTTCTTTATATTTGGTGATTAGTGGCACGTTGCTTGGCAAACACTTTTTAAGCCCCTTGTGTCTATCTGCTCTTCTCCCATTTGGCGTATGTGCCTCCTTGGGGGCCCCCATTATCAGACTTGGTGAATCTGGGCAGGAGTATACACACGGGGTGTGGGGGAGGGAGGTGAGGCCCAGCACATGATGTTAAATGTCTGGGAAGAGACTCAGCTGGACAGTGAAGCAGAGAGCTCATACCCTTGGTGGCGATCCGCAGGGGGCCCCTTGCTACGTGGAGGGTTCGACCTCTTGCTTCTGTTTGGAAATGAGCTGCGCTTCCTTTAGAGACAGGTACACCTCTTCCTGAGGATCATAGTAGTAGAACTTTCGGATATAAGAGATCAGAGGTCTATAAAAAACACAAGAGGGATACATATAAAGTGTTATTTACAAAGAGTGTAAACAAAAGACCCCTTTTGTTCAACCCCTCCTTCTTCTTCAACCCCTGTATGGCTGGAACCTCACAAAAAAACCTCGGCCAACTAAGAAACTTGCCACATTCTCACTTGTTCTAGTTCCGTCTCCCTCCCTCTTACCACCTCCATTCCACTCTTCGTAGAGACTGCAGAAGGGAGGCTCTCCTCTCTCTCTCTCTCTCACACACACACACACACACCTTCCTCCCTTCTAGCTGCCATGTGACGCTTCTAGACTTAGGCGCTAATAAGCCACACGAGAGGTGAAAGGAGGGTGGCTGTGAAGAGCACCAGGCTCTGCCTGTGCTGTCCACGGGCAGGCCTCTCTCACATTCCTAACTACACCTCCATCCCTGCCCCGACGTGCAAGACCCCGTTGTACTTAGGCAGTGGGAGATCCGGGATGTGGTCTATCCGGACGAGCTGCCGGATTCGGAATCTGCAAAGGTGCTGGAGGGATTTGACGTTGCTGAATCTGGACACTGGATAGAGCAGCTGGACTGGAGTTGGCGGCAGTCCTTCAAGAATGAAAACCAAGGACACATTCAGAAGGAACAATGCGGCTAACTACAATTCCTCTCATGAAGCGAATCCAGAAAAGGGAAATAAGGCTTCTTTATAGTTCACATGTGTGTTGTGTGCAAAAGCTCCTTTCCACAAAGAACTGCTGATTTCCATTTGCAGAAGCATTACTACTGTATTTCACTCAAGGGACTCGATTCTGCCAAGGGCCTCCCTAGCATTACTCTTCACAGCTGAGAGTCTCGCTCTTCGGAACAGCCCAGTGAAAACCGCCAAGCTAGAGACTTTACTTGGAGCCACGCGGCCAATCCCAGGCCTGAGGCTCACTGTGAAGAACAGGAATCAAAGCACCCCCTGCTAGGAATGGGGGATACTTCCACAGCACATCTAGTAGCATCCTGAAGGGGAGAACTCAGAAAGGCTGCTCAGAAGGGTCCCCAGCCAATTCCAACCAAGAGGCTGGTAAGCAGAAGGTGATGGCTGGGATCGAGGCTAACGAGCCTGTCACTCCTGCCATTTACTTCAAGCCAGTGGGTTTAACCACCTCTTATTCCCCACACCAGTCCCCCTTCCCACCCCTCTTGCTCCTGACATTTTAGGCTGGATCCAGGAACAGGAAGAAAGATGATGCTTTTAAAAGAAAACCAACGATGGTAGCTTGGGGAAGCTGGGCGCCAAAGTGCCTGCTGCCTGATGCCAACCAGGCCCAATGGGAGCCCCACCCCCTGCTTCATCAGCATCAGCAGGCTCGGTGCTGTGAATTCCAGCCCCCTAGGGGCTAGTGCCACAGAGCAGAGACACACACAGTGGCAGGGACACCAAAACTGGTTCAGGGGAACAAAGAGTATTCTGGTTTCAGTAAATAAAGGGGCTACAGAAGGCAAATAAGGAAACCACTCTCAGAAAGAATCTGAGCTGCAAAATCTTTGAAGGAATTCTTTTCTCAGTCGCTGCCCTATCAAAAGGAATTCTGTAGACACAACTTGTTGGAAAATAACATATCTACTGTTTCAGGAGTTTAATTTCAAACATTTAAAAATTTTGTTTGAAGGAGTGAAAAGAAAAAGAATTAAAGCTTGCAAACTGCCTTTCAGAGCCTTTGCATGGTCACTGACAACAAACTTTCTAAAAAAGAAAAAAGTCAAAATACATATTATACCGTTACTAAGCAAGTAGGCTTGACTTTACATTAGTTGTCTAGTCTTCAGAACTATACTTTGAGGCAGGTATCACAATTCTCCCCATTTCACACATGAAGAAACTGAGGCCTACTGGGCTCAGAGAACTTGCTGGTAGCACAGAACCAACAAAGCCAACCAGCCATGAGCACCTGCTCTTGAGGAAGAGCTGAGCCCACAGGACCTTCAGGCATCTCCCCAGAGCACCTGACCCTCTGCTGCCTGAGGAGGGCGCTGTCCAGGACAGTCCCAGCACTTTGATTCACAACAGGCCTCTCTCAGTCCTCTCCTTGCTCCTATCCCTTCAATCCTGGGGCTTATCCTTTGAAACACTGAAGCACACACGCACTTATGAGCACAGGCACACACACAATCACACAGGGATTTCTCTTTTGAATACATTTAAACTCAAGTGGTTTTAAAATGGTATTGGGTTCAAAGGCCTCTTTGAATTTACCCTCTCATATGTTTAAAAAAAAATGTTCTTTAGTAAATTAAACTATGGCAAACAGAAAGCTTTTGTGGGTGGGTTGTGATAATGCTAAATTCAACATGATGTTTCAAAGAGTAAGGTAATTTATGTATCTAATTATTTATTCCCAAAGAGACAGTACTATCGGACTGGTGCTTAAGGAGATCAGGATAACATGCAGCATAAAATTATCTGGTAGTTTGCCTACTTGAATTTTAATGACCATATATACTTGCCTATTTAATTGTGTTACTTTTAGCCTTAGGTTCACAAATAGCAATCTGAAACCTGTTAACGCTCTGATATTCCCTGGGGTCACCCTGACCATTTACCATTTGCCCCCAAACACAGCAAACAGCTGGAGCTCTCACATCCAGAGCAGGGTAACGGAGGAGGTTAGAAATGGAAATAAATGTGAGATAAGACACCACGATGGCAGAAAGGGAAAGGGCGCGGTGGACAGTGACCATCAGGAACCTTCCTCTGGTCCTTCATACCAGGGGTCCTGGGTGCCAATCCAGTTTCTGGCCATGTCACTGTTTTTTCCCCCTAAGGAAGACCGGGTTAGGGTTGACAAATCTCTCCCCAAGTATGAGCTCTCCTCCTGTGTGTACAGGTCTTTCTGCCAAACCAAACTGTTCCCTGAAGACCAAAATTTTCCAGGCCAAAATGTCCACAGTGCACAGTTGAGCCTGGGTCTGAGCTCTGACTTCAGCACTGATCAGCCAAGTGACGTCACATGTGAGCCTCTGGGCCTCAGTTCCTTCGCTAGCAAATGAAAACGGTCTGATCTATAAACAGACAAATCTATCAGCTACCTTTGGGTTGGGGTAAGAAACGCGAGCTGTTTAAAGCACCTGACAAAGTAACCGGCACAGGACACAACATCAACGGGTAGCAGCAAAAGTTCTAGCCCTTACCAGTGTTAAGGATCTTAGTTAAAATTTCTGCAGACAGGGCACATTTGTAGAGTGAAATGAGCTACAGCAGAGAGTCCAAGACTCCACGAAGTCTCTCAAATACTCTACAGGTAGTTACATGCTCCAGATTCCAGAATCCTCCAAGAGGATTTCCCTGGTTCGCCCATAAAAGGAGCTACTTCCTGGCCCTGGTCAATCACCTGCTGCCCACCGCCAGGCCCTGTACCGAGTTCTCCATGTGCTCCCGCCTTTCTCTTCCTACCTGGCCTCTCCTTGAGGCAATGCGATCTCTAAGGGTAGAAATGTGGCTTATTTTTGATATGGAGTTACAGAATAAATGTAAATAAGTAACCTCCAAAAGCCACAAATTTTAAAAATTACTAAAGAGTTCCTGTAAGAAAGGATTCTAACTTTTCCCTTTAACGAAGTCAACTGCATGAGACCCAACTGTGCTGACAGTGCTGAGGCAAATACGAAATGAAGTGAGAATTAATACAGTTCTCACCCTGTCATGCCTTATTTAAATCACCAAGATTATAAAACACATTCCTGTAACCTGGCTCAATCCTGTTACTGATGTTCTGCCTGGGGCTCCCCTGAAACTTCTTTTTAGAGCAATTTCTTGGCACACAGTTTGCTTAAGAATCTTAATTTGATTCACTGGGAATGCATGAAGGTCTCATTTTAAGTTCTAGTTGTATCTTACAAATCCCTCCATTAATATGCTTGTCATTTTGCTTTTCTCCAACCTTATAAAAGCAGAGAGACCCCTCCCGACTACCCCTTCGCCTGCCCCCACCTCTGGCAGAGATGATATGGACAGCTCCCTACCTGGTGGGCAGCAAGACTATATAATAACCACGCCAGTGAGGACAGAACTTCCCAATGCTCCCAAATGAAGAGATGTCTTTATATTTAACGCGGGCAGAGATATAAGATACAAGAACTATCTAGTCTTTACTAGCAAGTCTAGTACAAATGGACAAAATCCACAGCAGACTGCCACTGAGTTCAGCCTCCCTGACATTCACCGTGGCCTTTCTAGTGAGTACTCTTTACCTTCCCAGTTCCCGTAGAAACGCCTGAGTAAGTTCTCACTTCTCTGCTTCACATGGAAGCGTGAGATGCCTAGATCAGGGACAAGGAGACACCTCTGAATGTTAAATATCCACATGACATCTGGGCAGCAGAAGTGGGATCCGTTTTCTCATTCGTATGGTCCAAGAAGCAAAGATCCCTTCTCAATATGTTGAGGGACTAATGTCCAGGAGCAGCGGAGTAACCACCAAACTCCAGAAAGAGTGGGTGCTATAAGGGCCGGGAAAAACGACTTCAAGTAAGTGTGGCTTTTTCCGGGAGGCATTTTGATGCTATACTGCATCATACCCAAGGAAGTTAAATAATTAATATAATTCTAGCCTTACCTGGAACCCTGGATCTCAAGAAATAGAGGAACTTCCCATTCTTGGAGTGCATGATGGCTCTCTTAATGAATTCCACCACTGACTGACAGCGATCCTCAAACTTGGGGTGACACCACAGGCTGAAAGTTCCTGCCATGGAAAATTAGGGAGAGGTAAGGATATAAAAACTTACTTTTAAAGCATCTGGGAAGTTCACTTGAACATTTTAACGATTCACAATTCTGGGGGGATCATTTGTGGGCAAGTTGTCAGACAGAGGTCCCTGAAGCCGCCTGTTCCCATTTACTCCCCTACAATGAATGGAAAAAAAGAACTTGCCTTTAACCAGACATTAGTATCAACACTAATCCTTAAATCACAGACCGTTAAAAAAGACTGCCACAGCAAAAGCCAGTTGAAATGCCATCCCCTCCAGAAGGTCTGTGCTCAAGCATTCATGGAACAGTTGAGGCAAGAAAGGAAGAGTAGTTTTCAAGTCTCGCTCATTCATGTGTTAGGCACAGAACATCAAATTCTAAGTCTTTTCTTCAACTTCTAAATTCGCTCCCAACCCCAGTATGTTGCAAAGATCCCACCCCCAAAATTTTAGAGTCCCCAAAGCAAAAGGGAATATAAACAGGACTAAAAACAAATCAAAAACTCAAGCACTAAGTGCAAAGGAATCACCCACAAAAGGGATGGAATCCAAGAGAATCACAGATTTGAGTCTCTCCAGCTACTCTTACAGTATCACTTAAAAAGATGAAGACAAATGCTCCATTGCAAACTGACAACTGAAAGACCCACAAGGCTTCTATTAAAAATCCCATTTATTCAAGGAAAAAAAGCCCCTTTGAACAAAAAGTAACTGGAGCACCATTTGAAGGTTCTCTCCTTACTGGCCTCTCGCCTATCAGGGACCTTAGAGGTCAGGCATTTATTCATCATTCTCATGGCCTAGTCATTCATCATTTTCATAGACTTATAAAAATCTCCATTCTTAAATGCTATACTTTGCAGGGTGTTTTTCTGCTGGTTTGATTTTGGCCTTTGGAAATAGCAGGAGAAGCAGGAAACCACTATCTAATTCTCAGGTCTGTGGACTGAAGGGCCTCTTGCTTCGTGTACCGTCAAGGCAGGGGCGGGGACAGAGAAAACCATGGACAAAGCTACGCTGGCCTACCATGCTACTTCCTGCCTCACATGAGAAGCAAATCAAATAAATACAGCACAACATGGCTGGGAGCAGAGAAGACACGGTGGGAGCTGAGAAGAGGCGGCAAGAGACTCTTCTTGTGAGGCCACAGAGAACGCAGCCCGTTTGAGGCTGATCCCTGAAACTTCCCAGCGAGGAAGGCAGATAGTCTAAAGCACGTGGATCCCACAAAGTCTCTGAGTTTTGGTGACTATTTCCTAAGAGACCACATAGGTGACCTAAAGAAATTATCACCATGCTGTCTGGCAGGAAGAGCAGATGCGATGACTCTCAGGCAAAGAAATTCACTACAGGCCAGTCACAGGATGAACACTAAATTCTCCTCTTTGTGTACAGGATTTAATGGAGGTCTCTCTAGGTGTTAAGGCTAATTACTTTTTCTTTATTAGATATAGATACAGTAATTATCTACATAGAGGTGAAAGTTGAAGCGACATCATTTGTTAAGTCTAATTATGAACAGAGGTTGGGAGAATTTGTGGAATAAGTTATTTCTTCCTTCTATCAAGAGAGTTCTACAGCCTTTGCTCTGTTTGACAGTCTTGTTCAGGTCCTCCTCCGCTGGAGAGAAATGCTGGGAATATTTTTCAAGAGAACCCTCGCCTTCCTCCCAACCCCTGCCAACATTCCTTCTAGGACTGAAACCAGTACCCATAACAACACTCAGTAGAGTATGAGATTTTCCTCCGTATCCATAGTTCCACTTCCATAAAACCTTCCCACACAAAGGCCAGAGAGCAGGAGTAGTGACCAGCAAAGGGGAAAGAAGACTTTCCCCAAACAGCAGCACCTCTTACCTCTGTAGTGCTCCATTCTTGTGTGGTGGGTGATACCCTGTGACCGGAAACTGAGGCTCAGGATGTAACGAGGATCAGAGCTATCTCGTACCAAAAAAGAGCCATCTGGCTTCCCTTTCAGCTTCATCTCTGCATCTTCCCAGTTCATTGGTCCCCAGTACCAACCACACTATCAAAGACAAGAAGTGGTCAAGTACTTCACAGCAAGGGGGGACATGGGCACGTTTTCAGCACAATCTTTTTTTACTGGGGGAGAATCCCCATCCTCCCATCACGTCCAAGACATTTCACTAGATAAGAGCTGCTAAGAGTGTCCTAACCATTAGCAAAGAACAGCAGGATCCCTCTTTTAGTCCTCCCAAGTAACAGAAGAATAAGCCCACAATCCCATTACCAAGGCCTTCCACAGAAAAGAAGAGGGAACTGGGTCAGTTAGTCGGTCAAAGTCAGCTTCCACTATATCAATAGTTCTCCACCACCATTCTTCACTATATTCAAATGTTTTTCTCCATGATTCAATTTTACAATGTCCCTTCTGGAATTGATCATAGAAGCATACTGCTTTGGCACTATAAATATAGAGGCAAGAGAACTACTCCTACTCTAAAAATAAGAAAAAGAGAGCCCAGGACAGGAGAAGGAGAGTGGGAGTGGAGGTCAGCTGCCAGTCTCCGGGCACTGCCTACCTTCTCCAGTTCTCGGAGGCTGGCGGCAAAGCTGCTTGAGTCGGGCCGGTACAACGGACACTGGAGATGCTGGGGGGGCTGGCTGTGCAGGGATTCAGCTGCTCGGATGGGAGCTATCCGGGGAAATGCATCTGCCGGGCGAGAGAGGGGTGGTCACTTGTTCACCCTCCTGGCTCCCACCCACAAGCAGACCCTCCCCCCCCTCAAAAAAAAACAGAGATGCTAACTGAAGAGGGGCAAGGCATTAGAAGCTAAGCTGGAAAGGGTGGAAGCCAAAGCAGTGGAAAGGAGCTGGATGGGCTGTAACAAAAAGCTGTGTGGGCTTGTGTAAGCTGTGAAGGATGGGTGGGGGCGTCTGACCCCAAGAGAGGGGTGGGGGAGCTGCTCACTAACCTGACTAAGGTGACTACTTCAGGGGCTTCACCAGCCTAGAGCGAGTCCAGCTTCTCCCACCTCGAGGTGAAGCGCCGGTAAAGCAGCCTTGGAAATAGTGACTCACTTACTTGCCCAGGAAGAGGAACGATTTTGCCAGGCAAGTAGGAAAGAATGCCGATTTCATTCATTTTACTCCTTGGGTACTGGAGGCTGGCAAAGCAGGTATGGGCTACTAAATGCTTGGTACTTATTTACAAGGCTGCAGTAAATACTAAAAACTTAGAAACACCAGAGAACTTAACTTTAAACCTCCTCACCATTCAGAAATTAAGGCAGTCTCCTAAGTGATATCTACTTAGAGATTGCAAAACAGCCTCAGCAGCAAAGAGGTGAAAAATTCAAAAGTCTTTTATCCCTAACAAAAGTCAGATTCACCTCCACAGGGAAAATGGGTTAGAAAAACCAGTTCTTGGCCTCATTACCAGGGAGTTCTGGCCCAGCCAAGTGGGATAAGATTTAAGCTTTCTCCTAAGTCCTACTATTTCCATAAATAGGCATCTCCCATCCATCAAGAGTCTATCACTTTGTACTCCCAACTTTTACAAGGCTTGCCTCTAAACTAAGCTAACCTGGGGCATGGGGTGGAGGAGGCGGAGGTAGGGGGAAAGACTGCAGGGAAGACCCCATCGGAGCCACAAGGACAGATGTAGGCAGCGTCCCACTGATATCATCTAGAAGAGAGAACAGAAGCAAGAGGTTCAGAAATATGAGCACAGATGAGTGAGGGGAAGCAGAGGTGAGGGAGAAGGATCATCAGGCTGCCCTCTGGAGCAAGGTGGCCTGACCTTCACCCTGTTTGTACAGAGGGCAACAATCATCTTAATCTGGTTTCCTTTGTTGAAAGCAGAAATGTACGGACACCCCTAAAGCAGTCTACTGGCAGTAGATTCAGGGCAAGATAAACACAGGTCTAATCAACATAAGGACAGTAAATGTTACAACGTGCAGGTAAGAGACTCACTTAACTGCTTAGGGAGATGACAAGGGTGTGAGAAAGGGACAGGGAATAACTGAGTCATTATTAGAAACCCAGCAGCTTGCTGGCTGCTGGAAAAGAACAATAGGTCCCTATAGCTCACCCCCTCCCACTGGGGCAAGAAGGCAGAGAGGGGCAGAGTCTATACCTAGGAGGCTGAGGCTTCTTCTCGGAGGAGGAGGGGGAGTTGGAGGGTGTGGAGAGGTGAGGCCCCGCTGAGAGATGTCCACGTCCACAAGCGACACAGTTTCACCTGAGGGATGCACGGACCAAGCATGTTATGGAAGCACCTTGCCCGCAGCTGAGGCCAAAAGCAAAGGAAAGCAAAGGGCAAGCAAGGGAGGCTAGAGGTCCCCCCGGGTCTCAAAAAATCTCAAAACCTGATGCTTCCCAGAGCTGGAATCACCCCAAGCACCTGTGCAGTCAATTTTAAATTCTATCATACCTCGGTCCTGGTGAAGATCAAGGATTCTTTAAGACAGAAACATGGGACTGACAGTGGAAAGGCCAACTAATTATGGTTGTGCCACTGACTATGTAACCTTAACAAGGGGTCTTTATTCAAATGGAACCCACACCATTTAGGTTTACAGATGTGTGCATCAATTTCTGTCCTTAGGGAGCAAGGCAAGCAGCTTGTTGCAAGTCCAAATGGACATGGGGAAACGAGTATCAGAAAAATGTAAGAACTGCACAGTAACCTGAATGCCGATAAAGGTCCCAACGTGAGTCCCAACTTCTTCCTAAATGGCTTTCTACATCCAGATTTCCCAGGATATTCACTCATAAGAGAACCAACCATTTCGCATATCAACTAATTCCTAACAGCTAAGGCTACAAAGGCCAAATAGTACATTTGTTATCTTAATAATGAACTACTTCCACAGTCAGCCCAATCAGGTAAGCTCCACAGGAGCTTGGTGGGGGATGGCACATGGTTTCTTCTACTTCCGGCCTACCACAAAGTTCTGTTCTCTGCCATATACCCTCCTTCCTGCCATCCAAGCCCATCTACCTCTCTCCACTTTAGTCACCAGAGGGTTAAGGGTATTTTATAACAAAGGCTGATTAAATAAGTTTCGGTATGTCTGACCCACAGGGAGAGGACTCTCAAGACTTGTCTAATTTAGCCCTTAGGATGTTATTTCCATCAACTTTTTCTCATTCAAGAGGCTGAATTAGCCCCTTAGCTAGAATTTTATTATTTCCCCATTAAGAAAATGAAGTAACTGGTATCTCTAAAAGACCAAGAGATGGCCTTTCAGAATCGAATACGCATTTTTACAAAGGTCTTGTGCACTAATTAAGATAAGCAGAAAAGGTGGTGTCCGAGTGGCTCAGTTGATTAAGCTACTGCCTTCGGCTCAGGTCATGATGCCGGACACCTGGGATCAAGCCCCACATCGGGGTCCCTGCTTGACAGGAAGCCCGCTTCTCCCTCTCTCACTCCCTCTGCTTGTGTTCCCTCTATAGCTGTGTTTCTCTCTGTCAAATAAATAAAATCTTAAAAAAAAGATAAGCAGAAAAGCTCTGCCAGGGGCACCTGGCTGGTGTAGTCAGTAAAGCATGTGACTCTTGATCTCAGGATCATGAGTTCGAGCCCCATATAGGGCATAGAGCCTACTGAAAAAGAAGAAACAAACAAACAAACAAAAGAAAGATGGGGGGGAGGGCAGGGAGGAAGGGAGGGAGGGAGAAAAAGAAAGAAAAAAAAAAGCTCTGCTAAAAGTTATCAGTGGAAGTTCCAGGAAGCTGCAGCCAAACTCACCACGTAGCTTAGTAACTGAGAGCCTAGCATCCAAGAGCAACACAATGAGCCCAGACAAGCGTGTTTCCTGAAGGGTCAGAGGTCTGGACGATAGGTACAGCACTTCTTTTTTAAGATTTTATTTATTTGAGAAAGAAAGCATGAGAGGGGGTAGGGGCAGAGGGAGAAGGAGAAGGAGACTCCCAGCTGCACGGGGAGCCCAATGTGGGGCTCAATCTCAGGACCCTGAGATCATGACATGAGCTGAAGGCAGATACTTAACCGACTGAGTCAGCCAGATGCCCCTAGGTACAGCACTCAAATAAAACATGTAATTAAAAAAAAAATGTAATTGCAAAGAGCTCAGGCTGTCTGAAGCAGGAACACTGAACCTAAAAGAGCAAATGTGCACGAGCGCTCCTTCCTTTAGGGGAAATAGTTATTAATGAGACAGACACCCTGCTACAGGACAGGGTGCTTTCCTTCTGGGCTTCGGCTAACAACAGGGGCGTCCCTCTCCACCTGTGCCTGTTACAACCCCAGCTCAGTTGTGCTGATTCCTCACAGCAGTCCATGTGGTAACGGGGCCCCCATTGGCCTGCTGAGCATCTTCTGGACATGTCCACTCCTAAACTGTAATTCTTCCAGTCATCTTTTTTGAGGGACACGATCTCCAATGGAGTTTGCAGTTAGGATTTTTTTGGTTGGGCCACAAACAACGAGGAGTACTCCGTTCCTGAGACTAGAGGCAGTGGGCTAAAGACCTTCTCTACCGCTTACTCAAGCAGGAGCTCCATGTATGACTGACATAACGAGAAGGCTTCCTATCTGAACAAGTTCCCCATTAACGAGAAGGCAGTAGCCCAAAGCATATCCGACCGCTTTCCTACTTGAGCAACTGTGTTCCCTGCTGCAACAGGAAAGATTTAAATTAGACACAATGAAGAACTCTAACAGCTGCAAGAACTGCTGGCCCCTAAAATGGGTAAGACAAGAGTTCATGTAATCCCCTTTGCCCAAAGTCTTTAAAAATAGACCAGATAATCGTGGATGGTGTTTATGAGATCAGCCATGAACTCCCTTGGAAGCAGAGACAGGAACTGTATGACTTCTAGAGCGTCCTTTGTGCGCTGTGAGCCTATAAATTTGTAATTCCTACTTTTAATTAATATGTGATAACCCTGAACGAAGCACTGGGTACCTGCTGGGGCCACCTCATTACCAGCAAGCAATCTCCTTCTCCAACTATAAAAGCCTCCAAATCAAGAACACATTCCACACCATAAAAACAGCCTCTCCCCAAGCCCAACAGGCAAGGAATGAAGGAAGTGACTGTAGGCCCTCGGGAAGCCTGCTCTGTGGGGCTGTCCCTGACAGGTCTGAAAACACCCCTGCTTTCAGAGGTCAGAAGAAACAAAGAGCCATCACCCTTACCTGTGAACAGGGGGCTGAAGGAGACCGGAGAAAAGGCACTTTGAGTTCTTGTCAACCTGGGTTTCCTAGGGGGTGAGAGAGCACATAGAGAACGTAAGAGAGGATGGGGAAATGAACACGTATGCATTTAAGTCACTACGACAATCAATTCTAGAGGCACTGAAAAACCAAGCAAATCCTAGTCACTGTCAACACTTTTTGTAACAAAGCATAAAATTTAAAGGGGGGGGAATCATGGGGAGAATGAAATAATTTAGGCAATTTCTTTTTTTTTTTTTTTTTTTTAAGATTTTTTTATTTATTTGACAGAGAGAAACACAGCCAGAGAGGGAACACAAGCAGGGGGAGTGATAGAGGGGGAAGCAGGCTTCCAGCCAAGCAGGGAGCCCGACGTGGGACTTGATCCTGGGTCTCCAGGATCATGACCTGAGCCGAAGGCAGTTGCTTAACCAACTGAGCCACCCAGGCGTCCCAATTTAGGCAATTTCTTAAATGAATTTGGCTCTGAAGTTCAGCCTACAAAGCGAGGAGAAATACCTTTAGATCTCTCCAGACCCAGCGTAATGGAAGAGTGAAACACCTTGAGTGGTAATTAGCAAGTCCATATCTAGAGGAAGGAAGTCAGATGCAAGGCTGATTTTCATAAGGGAGCCAAGAAAATAGCTCTTGACCTGATCAGGTGCCATCTCAGAGCAAACGCTTTCCCTACAGCCCTACCCCAAGGTGCAGGAGGTCCCAAAGGGAACCACGGAATAGATTTGGACTTGAGAATGGCACAAGAAGCATAGGCAATGTTCAACCACTAAGATCCCTGATTTGTACACAAATGCCCCTGAGCCAGGGGGCAAAGCCATCAGCTAACATGGGGGACCGCCTCAGGTTAGGGCTCTGCCTGGCTCCCAAAGAAAATGGCCTTTGCCCGCTCTGAGTCACACAGCTCTCCCCCTGCCTTCTTGATGCTGCTCCAGGGAGCCAGCTGGAAAACCCAGATCTTCTGTGAAGAGATACACCAAAGGTAACTTCACTTTGTACCAATTTCAACTGGCTTCTCAGTGAGGAATGAAAGAAATCCAAAAGACTCTGATAAAGACTTTCTGGACAGAAATGTGCTAAGCTCAAAAACCTTCCCTCAGGATGACTGAGTTGACTACAAGGCAAAGCACCTGCAGAAGTGATAAAAATATGTGATATGTGGACTATGGCGCATTTATATGACTGTACATACTTGCCAAAATTAATAGAGCTGGACACCTAAAAAAAAGTGAATTTTAGGTGGTCATAAATTATACCCCAACAAACCAGACTTACGAGAGAGAGAGAGAGAGAGAGAGAGAAAGAAAGAAAGAAAGAATGAATCCCACAAATTGAGTGCCTGATTCTGGGTCTTATATCCGGCTCACCTTCCAAAACCACTCTCACCCAAAGGACTAAATAAAACTTCCAATGCACCAACACTGAAGCTGCCTAGAAAATCCGAAATGAAACCCTACTTAAATTATTTGACTTTGGAAGATCTTTACGCATTTGTTTTAACACAGATGCCTAAGTTTCTCGAGACTCCCTTCAAATAAAATTTCAAAACCATATTGGGAAGACCTTACTCAGAAACAGCCAAGATGCTGGCTTCCTACCTCACATCCCCCTCTGCAACCTCCTGCACGCTGAGACTTCTTATCTAATGATGGCGCCTCCTATGCCTGCCCCACCCGAGGCACACATAGGAGACACAACCACACAAGAGTCCTCTGTTTATACAAGTTGCCCGTGACAGTCTGCAGCTTGGTTCCAGCGCTCCAGAGGGCTGGGATGGAAAGTTAATACCGCTGGACATGAACTTTAAGACTGAAGGGCTTCCAAGCGGATTTTTATTTGGATAACATGTGGGTACAACATGAAACCCAGCAAGTAGAAGCCCAAAGCATTGGCCTCTCAAAGGGTTCACACCTCAGCCACTTGGCCGTCTGCCTCTTTTCAAAGGAAGCTGCATTACTCTGCCATCTGCCCATGCTGGGGACGAGTCTCTTCAGTGCCAAGCACTGAAGAACGGCAGCACCCAAATGCACACATCTTGCGGGGGCCTTCTCACTGCAGCTCAGCTTCTTCCCCACCCCCAGCATTTTGCAGAAGAAAATCATAGTTTCTCGGATCTAGAAAAAGAAATACATCGGAATCTGAACACGGGCAGGGCCATCTGAGAGCGGTGGGATGGCTTTTTCTGGCAAATTAGGGGGCCTCGGGGCTGGAAGCTTGAAGAGGTAGAAGGTCTAGGGGGCCGACAGGCTAATAATAAAAATAAGCCTTCCTTCTCTTTTTGGGTAGATGCTAACTAAAAATCCAAAGCAGCTTCTGTCTCAAGGATCCTGAGAGCATTCTAATGGCAGTCATTCATGAAAAGACCAATCTAGATAACTATAAAAAACAAAGCAAGGGAACGATTAACATAAAATTGAGGATGGCGGTTACGTGGGGGAGGAAAGAGATGTAATCAGGAAGCAACACACAGGGATCTTCAAAGATACGGGTAACATTCTATTTGCTAAGCTTAGTGGTGGGTACCCAAGTATGCAATTCATTATTATCATAGTGCATACACTTTATGTATCTCCTTTTGTAGATATGAAGCATTTAAAATGATAAAAGCCCATCTAAGCTGGATGTGCTGTTTGGGGAAAGCAACACGAATAATTCAGTTTCAGTAACATCGTTAACTAACCCTTCCATACTACATTGCCATGTTATTTTATTCCTCCCCAGATCACCCTGATCACCCTGACAAGCATTAGGGTGCAAAGTCAAGTCATTTTAACTCAGCTAGTGAGCCATTCGCATCTCAGCAGCAGAAAGACCTGAGAGGCAGGGTGGGGAGGATCTGGTGGGCTGTATCTCACGTGGCAGAAAAGGACAGGGGCCGCAGAAGACCTGAGGCAAAGGTCTTCTTTGGGGCTAGCGGTCTTTTGTGTCAGCTCCACATTGCTTGTGCTGCAAATTACTAACCGGACGGCAACAGATCCGTGGGATAAAAATGGGTTACAAGCATTAGACTAGACAGGCCCACAACACACTGATACACCCACTGGCCACTTTTCAAATCCCTTGAAACCTAAAATATAAACCATGACATAACGATGTCCTCCCACTCCCTTATCCATAAATCCTATCTACTGATGTCCTAAGACTTAAACGTGTCCTTTTCTACAGGAACTCCCAAACTCGGATGTCCAAACGCCAGGTTCAGTGGCCACAATTTACCTCTGCGCCTGCTAGAGCACATGGTGCCAAGTCAGCCAGCCCGTGCCATTTCCAACACATCATAAGCCAGTGTCTGTTCATGTGCTACAGGCACAAAAACCATGTGTTCATTTGTAGTTCCAATACACAGACATCTGCGCAGCAAGGTCAGATCCAAAACTCCACCATACACCAACTGAAGAACCTACGGAGGGAACTTCAGGGGAAAAGCCAAGAGGCGTGGTCCGAGGTCTAGAACCTTAGAATGATTTTTAGCGGGGAAAATGTGAAGGAGTGAAAGACACAGGCTCAATGGACAGAGATTTCTGAAGTTAGGTTGCTCACGCCAAAAGATGCCAACCACAGCCACTTTGTGGCACGAGAGTCGAAAAGATCCATTTAGTATAGACCCAGAACCCAAGCCCAAAGTCAGAACTTCCTCAGCACACACTACAGAATCAGCTTGTTCTCATCACATCAGGCTATTTCTCAAAAAGACCACCTTACACCTGAAGACCCGAGGAAACAGAAAAGGCTTTCTCACGTCTGCTGGGTCTGTCCATGACAGCAGGGCCCCAGACTAATGCCAAGGCAGCCTGTCTCTCTTTCCAGAATCCTATCTTTTTTCCAAACAGATAGGAAACCACTACAGAACTATTCTCCATTTTCCCAGCTCACAATTACGAAGACTGCCAGTAATAATCTCAACTGTTAACTCAGAGAAAACAAACCTTGAAAAATGAACAAAGTACCCATTTCCAACCATGTGTGTATTATGTGATGATTTTAAAAGGTGAAGTCAAATGCCATTTCTCAGCAAATACAAAGGAAGACAATCAGCTCAACATATATAAAAAAGACAAGGGAACTTCACTGGTTTTCCTGAAATAGCAATTCTATATCACACCGAGGCCCACAGGCATCAAGCCCAGCTCTTTGAATTCCAACATATGTGTGTTACAAGGCCTAGCCCAGTTCTCCAGAACAGAAACCTGATTAGTTGGTGGCCCATTTCTTCCTTCACTTGAGCTATTCCACACGAGACTTAAGACTCGGTATATCCAAGCAGGTCCATTTACCAGACTCTAAAGCATCTGAAAGGAACTAAAGGTTTGCTTCATGTTAAAACGTGGAAATTATTAGGCCTTATAAAATGGCAGGAAGCACTTTCTAGTGATAGCCGTGGGAAAGGTAGATGTGGAGAAGGGCAGAGAAAACCATACCCAGAGGTTACTGAAAAGCCCCAAATTATATAGCAAAGACTGCAGAGACCCGTAATTAACTCCAACCAACAATAAGGGCGGCCATATACCTCTGGCAAAAGCCTGACATTTCTCACAGCCTCCAGGTCCCTACCAATCAAAACAAGAGAACTACCTAAAATTCCAAACTCATCCTTCCTCCCAACAGGGTGCACTTAGGAGGTGCAGATCCATAGAAATCACAACTACCCTGGCCAGACTTACCAAGTTTCTCACAGCTGGAGGCTGCCAACAAGACTGGCACGTCGTAAGCTGTGGAAAAGCTAACAAGCAAATCTAGCGGCACCAAATCCTAAGCATTAAAAAAAAAAAAATTACCAGTTCAATCTTATTATTTCTCCTTCAAAACCACAAAATATTCCATCTCAATTTCTCGTCTTCACTCTATTCGTACCGGGACAGGAACAAGACAGGAATCACTCCCATTTTACAGATGAAAAAAAAAAGAGGAAGAAGACAAAACTGGCCTACATTCCACAGATGCTGGGAGTTGCAAGCAGAATCTAGATGTTCACGTTCTCTGTGCAACACGCTGCCTCCTAACAGCAGTCAACCAACTGTTCATATACAAATAACTAGCTCTTTTCCAATTCATCAGAAAAAGCCCTTGGACCAAAAAATGTAATTCTCCAGTGCCCTGAACTAAGCTTCTTTGCAGAGCTACAGCCCAATTTGCTCTGCAGCAGAAATCTGTATTGTGCTTAGTGTGAGGGTTGGTAACAGAACAGCCAACGACCATCAAATTCTGCTTCCAAAGGCAAAAAACCGTATAATGTTATATGCCTTTTCCTCATCCTGATCTATTAGACGTAGCAGCTAATTTCATGCCACACCTCATATTTGGCGTCTCTGGAATCTTAGACCAAGTCCTGGTCAATATGGAACAAAGACAAGACAAACCACAAGGAAGTTAGCAGTCTGTCCTAAGTCATTACCCACGGCTTCGCTCCTGCTCCCCCCCTCATCTGATGAAAATTTCATCTATACTGGTAAGTGGAGAATCGAATGCACAGACTACAACAAAAAAGCTGTTTCAACAGCCACACATTTTTTAAGACCTGAGCTCCCAGCATAAGTTCACTTGGGAAGCAGAGGCAGAAACACAGGTCTACCAGAGAGGGCAACACACATCAACCTACTGATTTCTTTAAGGAACTGGGGTTGGGTCTGATCCCCAAGAAGATGCTCCAGCACAAGTTTTCAGAAAGGGCAGCAAAGTAAAAACTGGCCCCATACTTTCCTCTTAGGAGCACGCAAACTCCCTGGAAAGGACAAGTCCAAGGATGAGTGGTTCCCGGTGGAGGTCATATTTCAGGGTCATGTGTCAAGCTTTGTAGAAAGTCAAACTCTTGGACCCCAGACATACTGATCTTTCCCCCAAGCTCCCCATGTGATTCTGGTACACAGTAAAGTTCTCAAATCTACTGGTTTACCCATTCTTCAGCCTTGGGTTGTGGATGCCAGTGTGTCTCAAGAATTTAACATATGGGCTGCATCAAAACCAATTCCAATCTTTGTTCAGAACCCACTTGGTGGTGGTGCAAACCACCATGGCAGTTACCACAAGGGAAGTCACACTTGACACAAAAGTTGACAGCTTTTTAAAACTAACACACAGACCTAACACTGGATGCAGAGTGCGGTCCACCCTCCACAAATGGCCGAGAAAAAAAAATCGACGTCTAAGTTCAGAATTTTCATCAACTGGCTTAGAACTCACGCACCCATGTCTATACCTCACCTAGAACACTCACAAGCTATTTTCTATTCTTACAGACAGTGGTCAGCACAGCACAAAGATATACTTGAGATGCCAAGTATATCTAAGAAACCAACCAGGAAAATATTAATATTTTGAATAGAGATGCCCAAATAATTGCTGGCCTACAACTGCACAAGGGTGTCACATCAGTTGTAGGCACAAGCATGAAAGGGGTGGGAACACAGAAAGAATAATAAGCAAAAATGGTTACAGCACCAACTTTTTGCCCCAAAGACCAAACATTTCCAGCAACCTCCCTACCAGATGTGATGGTAGACAGACACCCAGGAAAACTTGAAAAGCCAGGCAAGGGTGGGGGTGGAAGGAGAGTTTTAAATCATCTCCCAACTGGGGGGATGCTAACCAGCTGAGAAATGTCCCCCAGACTGAACTCCTAAGAGTGAAAACTGTTCCCCCAATTAGCACTGACCTAATGGGCGATGTCACCACTTTTAGGCGTAAATCTCTATGCCTCCTTATGAAAAGCACATCCTAAGACCTGTCAGAATCATGTCCTCAGCAGAATAAAAAGGAAATGAAACAAGAAAAGGAAGTTTTCTCAGCCCCCACCCCCAACCCCCACCCAGTCTCACCTCCCCGCGTCCAGCTCCCGGCCTGCAGAGCCTCCCATGTCTGTCAGGCTCGCCGCAGAAGCAGCCAGCTCTCCAGAAGGCCTCTTGCCGGCCCCATCCCCACCGCCGGAGCCACCGTTGCAGCTCTTCGTGCGAAAGAGGCGACTGAGGCGGATTTTGAGGGAGCCCTTCCGAGAAGGGCCCGCCAGTGGCCGGAGGGACCCGGGAGGAGGCGGGGGCGGAGGCGGTTGCTGCGGCTCCCCTCTACCCAAGCGCCCTGGGGGGACCAAGTCCTGCACCGGGAAGGGAACCGGGGGTAATTCAGGACCCGGGGGCTGCAGCAGAAGCCGGCCTCCCCCTCCTCCTCCGCGGCCCGGGCTGCTGAGCTCCTCTTCCGAGCAGCTGTTAGTCTCCAGGCTCTCGGCCTCCGACTCCAAGCCCTCCAGGACCAGCAGCGCGTCGCTCGTTTCCGTTGGGTCCTCCCCGGCCTGCGGGGCGGCAGCAGGCGCCTGGGGCTGCGGAGGGGGCGGCTGCGGGGGGCACGGGCACGGACACGGACAGCAACCCCCACCGACCGACTTGATCCCCGACCCCGCCGGCTGCCCGAGCCCCAGAGCCGCCAACTGCGCCTCCAGTCCAGCCGCCGGGCCCCAGGTCCGCTCGAGCGCCAACCCTGGCGGCAGGGCCTTGGGGTCCAGGGCACAGCGGTGCCGGGGACAGAGCAGTTCTGAGGGTCCCTGCTCCGGAGCCGCCTCCGTGTCCTCCTCCTCCGGCGGCCGACCCACGTTGCGGAACACCATCAGCTGCGGCGGCCGGGAGCCCCGTGGGCCCGGCCGCGCGAGGAAGGGTGGCGGCGGGGGGCCATGGCCCGGGGGCGGCGGCGGCGGGCCTGGCTCGGGGGCCGCCTCTCCATAGCCGAGCAGGCGGCTCAGGACGCGGTACGAAGCGGCCGCCGCCGCCGCCTCGCCATCCCGGAGCTCGGCCCCCTGCATCGGGGACAGGGAGGGAGGGCGGGCGGCTGGGAGCCGGGCTGGGGTGGGGACTAGGCCGGGCCCCGCCGGAGCCCCGCCCGCCGCGGCCCCCGGAGCGACAGCGCTAACGGCCGCCGCGGCCTCTGCCTCATAGAGGGGGCGGGGGGCGCGCGGAGCCCAGCGCGAGCCCAGGCCGCGCGCCGCTGCCGCCGCCGCCGCCGCCGCCGCCGAGAACCGCCCCCGGGTGGCGTCACTTCCTGGAGGCCGTGACCACGCCCCCTCCCCAGAGTGTGCACACGCTGTCCTCCGCGGAGCGTGACGTTGAGAGCCGCCTGGGCCGCTATTGGCCGTGGGCCGCTTCTCGCCTGGCGGTTGGTCCTCGGCCCGAGCCTCGCTTTTCACTTCCTGGGCGCTGAGGCCAAAACCGCCCTTCCCCGGTGCAGGGGAGCGGCCCTGAAAAACCTGGTTTGGTCCTGACTGAGAGCGGCTGGCGGCTGGCCTTGGGAGTACCTGTGATGTCGTCCCGCCGGTGCGGCCTGCAATGTGTGACCGTGGCCGAGTCATTTGTTCATTGACTAACTGTATCCCCGCTGGCATAAGTGAATGTGTGTGGAATGACACATGAATAATGTGTATTCTAGAGCCAGTGATGCGCTGATAAACAGCCGGCTCTCTGGGGGGATGAGGGCTTGTATGCATACACACACACGTAATAAGTTTATCACGAATTGTACTGACGTAAAGGATTTTAAAGTATTTCTTTAAAGATTTTATTTATTAATTTGATAGGTCACAAGTAGGCAGAGAGGCAGGCAGAGAGAGAGGAGGAAGCAGGCTCCCCGCTGAGCAGAGAGCCTGATGCAGACGTCGATCCCAGGACCCTGAGATCATGACCTGAGCTGAAAGCAGAGGCCTCAACCCACTGAGCCACCCAGGCGCCCTGACGTAAAGGATTTTAAATTTATAGCACACGATTTACAAATATAAACAATAGTATGCAATTGCAAATTCTATATAACCGATTGATTCTCAAGAACCCTTTCATTGGTTTTCGTCAAACTCTTGAATGGATAGCCAACCTATGGTTTCAGTTGATCAAGAAATTGCAGCATAAATCTTGGTTGATGTTTACCTCAATGTGTGTGTAAGAGGAAAATGGAAAAAAATAAAGACAGTCTTCACTGTCAGTAATGGGAGTGACTTGAATGGAATGGTTTTCAAATACTGAAATAATATTTTCTTAATTTTGGGGGTGCCTGGGTGGCTCAGTCTTTTTAAGCGTCTGCCTTCGCTCAGGTCATGATCCCCAGGTCCTGGGATGGAGCCCAGTGTGGAGGTTTTTGATGGGCAGGCTTTGCTGGGCTGGGAGTCTGTTTATCCCTGTCCCTCTGCTGTTCCCCTCCCCTGCTTTTATGCTCTCTCTTCTTCCCTCCCTCGCTCTCTCTCAAATAAATGAATAAAATCTTAAACGAAAAAAGAATAGGGGCTCTTGGGTGGCTCAGTTGGTTAAGTGACTGCCTTCGGCTCAGGTCATGGTCCTGGAGACCTGGGATGGAGCCCCACGTTGGGCTCCCTGCTGGGCGGGAAGCCTGCTTCTCCTTCTCTCACTCCCCCTGCTTGTGTTCCCTCTCTGGCTGTGTTTCTCTCTGTCAAATAAATAAAATCTTTAAAGAAAAAGAAAAAGAAAAAAAGAATATTTCATTATTTTGTGCTATTCAACATAATGGCTACAGGCATAATACATTAAATTTAAATCTGAATTACTAACTTTTCCTCTATCATGTTCTTAAATACAGATAATTGACAAAACAATAAACCAAGGCCCTGATTTGGAGCATTTGCTAATATCAATGGTGTAAATACTCTCACCATGGTTGATTTCAATCTTCAGAACACAGAGTTACTGAACACAGAGTTAGAAAGAGATGAGCAGTAGCATACCTTATGTAATAGTTTCATCATCGTGCAGATACAATAACAACCCAGGAACACAGGCAAATAGTAATAGTAAAATTATTAGACAGTGATGAGTCTTGAAAATCTTACTACCTTTGTTCTAAATGCCATTTAATTATAAGTGTACATGATTTAATTTTGTGCCTGTGTTACACAACTGGCTTGCAAAATTCCTGATATTTTAACAGTTGGCTTTCACAGTCCTGCATGAGCCAGCTCCACAGCACATTCACACCTCAGTTTTCTCATCTGCAAAATAGGAATCAGGATGGCTGCTTCACTTACTTGCAGACATGCTGCGAAGATCAAATAAGAGAAAGCTTGGGATGTAAAGGAGAGCAGACTTTCAGGAGAGGGAGAGGACTGGACTGGAGACAGCTGGCAGGGAGATCAGTTAGGAACCATTGCAATTGTCCCCTGAAAGATGTGGTGGAATGCAAAAGATAAGGAGGCAGGGTAAGCCAGCAGAATTTAGCAACTTTGTACCTGAGTGTGCATTGGAGCAAAGAGGGTATGAGTCCTAGAGCCAGAGAGAGCTTTTTAAAATGGAAATTTGTCAGGGTGCCCAGCTCCCTCAGTCCAAAAAGCATGGGACTCTTGATCTCAGGGTCGTGAGCTCAAGCCCCATTGTTGTGTGTACAGATTACTTAAAAATAAAAATTAAATTAAAAATAACATGGCAATTTGTGTGTAATCTATGATTATAACCCTTTGTGGTTTCCCATTGTTCTTTGGCTGAAGAGAAAACTCCTTAAAGAGGCCTATGAAAACTCCTTAAACTCCTGTGTCATCTGACTCCTGCTTCTGTCTGGCCTCATCTCTTACCAGCCTTCACTTTGTTCTCTCTCCCCTGCAGTTCCGCTAGCCCTGTGTGAGGCTCATACACATATGGCCATTACATAAGCTATTCCCTTTTCTTGAAAGGCCTTTCCCTTCTCTTTTAGCTTAGTAAACTCCTACAAATCCTTAGGTTGAACTCTCTCCTCATTACCTCAGGGAGTTCTCCCTGCCTGGGTCCTTACTTCCTCCCCAGCCAGCTCCCAGACCATTCCTTTGTCACACTTAGGACACAGCTATGATTTTTCATCTCTCCGTGGGGTTATTTGATTAAAATCTTATCTTCCCTACTAGGCTGTAAACTCCACAAGGGCAGGAGCCAGGTCTGGTTTTCACTCATCATGGACTCTTCCCCTGCCAGAGACGCTGCCTGCCACAGAGGAATGTAAGCATGGGATGGTTGTTCAACCTCATGCTCTGTAAGGGGTCCCTGATACAAATGTCTAATCTGCACAACACACCATCTTTCCTTGCCCATGAAGAAACCGAAGCTCCAAGAGCTGTTTACCTAAGGTCACACAATTCCAAAAAGTACAGTGGAATTCAAAACCACCCACTCTCCTTCAGCTCCCTGGCAGATGTCATTCAGATTTCTGGAGAAAAGAAGAGAAATTGGTATAGGATCACAGAACACTGGAAGCTTAAGGAGACCACCCAAGATCCCTGACTGTTTCTGGAAAATCTCCCTGGCCCAGGAACAGATTAATTAGCCCAGGAAAGCAAGGTCTTTAGCTCTGCAGCACCCTCTGCTGTCCAGCTTCTTTCTTGGCCTTGGGAGAGAAGCTCTGTCCTCACCTGGGGTGTCCCTATTTGGGGTATCTCCACTACACCAGAGCACACAGAGGCGTAGGGCAACACATACAAGCTCTTTTCTTTTCTTTTTTCTTTTCTTTCTTTTTTTTCAAGATTTTATTTGTTTATATGACAGAGAAACACAGCCAGAGAGGGAACACAAGCAGGGTGAGTGGGAGAGGGAGAAGCAGGCTTCCCCTTGGGCAGGGACCCCGATATGGGGCTCGATCCCGGGACTCTGGGATCATGACCTGAGCTGAAGGCAGACACTTAATGACTGAGCCACCCAGGCGCCCCTCTTTTCATTCTTTCTTTTTTTTAAAAATTTATTTGTGGGGCGCCTGGGTGGCTCAGTTGGTTGGGCAACTGCCTTCGGCTCAGGTCATGATCCCGGAGACCCGGGATCAAGCCCCGCATCGGGCTCCCTGCTCGGTGGGAAGCCTGCTTCTCCCTCTCTCACTCCCCCTGCTTGTGTTCCCTCTCTGGCTGTGTTTCTCTCTGTCAAATAAATAAAATCTTTAAATAAATAAATAAATAATAATAAATAAAAATGTATTTGAGAGAGAGACAGTCAGGGAAAGAACACAAGCAGGGGGAGAGGGAGAGGGAGAAGCAGGTTTCCTGCTGAGCAGGGAGTTCAGTGTCTTTCAACAAAACACTGAACCGAAGTTCATGACGTGAACCAAAGGCAGACGCTAACGACTGAGCCATCCAGGTTCCCCAAGCTCTTTTTAAAGCAGGGCAAGGAATACTGCCTTTCTCCATTTCCTTAAATGTCCAGACCCATAGCCCAGGTCCTGGGAAAAAGCATCAAAACTTCAGCTTCAAGCAAAGGAAGTGTTATCTTTGTATGACGCTAACGACTGAGCCATCCAGGTTCCCCAAGCTCTTTTTAAAGCAGGGCAAGGAATACTGCCTTTCTCCATTTCCTTAAATGTCCAGACCCATAGCCCAGGTCCTGGGAAAAAGCATCAAAACTTCAGCTTCAAGCAAAGGAAGTGTTATCTTTGTATGAGTTGGATTTGTGAGTATTTGTTGAATGGGTTTTGTGTCTACACATATCTCTTTCACTGAGGCCCATCTAGGTGGTCCCTGAAGTGGTAGGGTCCTAGTTTCAAAGGCTTGGGAAGAAAAACGCAGATAACTGAAACCGGTGCTGAGGTCACTCGGTCATTCGTTAGTGGGCTAGGCCTCGGGACTGCAGTGATGAGGGATGCAGGGACCGTCCCTGCCCCTCTGGGTCTCGCCGGCTACTTTGAGTCCTAATCACACCATTTCCTGGATGATGATCAAGAGCAAATAATCTACATCTTTGAACCTGTGTTTTATTGGCCAAAATAGTTCAATAATAATCCCCCCAGGGGCTTTAGTGGGGGTTAAATGAAAACTTACACAGAAATGCTAAAACACGACACAAACTTTAGTTGCTATTATTATGAAGAGCTTCTTGGGGGACCAAAGCAATTATTATTATGTCTTCATACAGTGTGTTCGTGGTCCCCCACTAAGAGTAACTAGTAAGACCAAGAGCTTGGGGTGGGTGTCTTTTCCCCTGCATCTGTCTCTCACCACGCAGAATCACAGAGGCTGAGAAGAGAGCTATGCATGCATCAAACGGGTCTGACTCCCCTCACCAGCTTTGTGGCTTTGAGAGGGTCAGCTATGCCAGCCTGAAGTTTTAGTTTTAGTTTCCTTCTGTAAAGGAGAAAGGATCGGCCTAGAGGCCCTTCCAATTCTACCATCACAGAGGTTCTGTGGGGGGAGGCGGGGGAGGCGGCTGCCCTCAAGGGCCTCCTCTCCCTCCCACTCTGATGTTCTCACTTAGGATCCAATGCAGAACAGTTTGCAGAGCCCACCAGTAAAGCAATGGGAGTTTCTCGAAACTGTCGTCCATCCCTTCCTGCATATAGTCAGTGCTCTGTGACATCAAAGGTTTAAGGAAGTGGGCAGAGTGAGAAAGAAAGATGCCAAGGGACAGCTTGTGTATGTGGGGTCAGATCTCTCGGGGTGGGGAGGCAGTGGGGAGCAGAGCAGGGATAGAAGACAGCGGGAGAGGAAGGCGGGAGCTTTGTTCTATGGCTACCTACAAGAATCCACACCCTTCTGGGAGCCTGGGTGGCTTAGTTGGTTAAGCATCCGCCTTTGGCTCTAGTTGTGGTCGTGGGGTCCTGGGATCGAGTCCTGGGATCAAGCCCTGTGTCAGGCTTCCTGCTTGACAGGGAGTCTGCTTCTCCCTCTGCCTCTGCCCCAACCCGCCACCTGCACCTCTCTCTCTCTCTCTGCCTCAAATGATCAATGGAATCTTTAAAAAAAAAAAAAAAAAAAAAAGAATCCACACTCTTCTGGATCCAAGGAAGTGTTAACTGGATTCCCCCAACCACCAGTTATTGTGTCCAACTAAGGAAGAAAGGAAGACAGGATTTAGAATGACAAAATGAAGGTGGAAGAAGCAGAAGCAAAACTTTGTTCATTCTCTTCTCCTTGTCCCCATCACACACACACACACACACACACACACACACACACACACCCCCATTGGCTGCAGTTGTTACCTCTCGGGTGCTAGGGAGGAGAGGTTTCCCTGAGTGGGAAAGTGAAGACCTGCTGGAGGTCGTGAACAACAGTGTGATCCTAGGGGGAGCCCTTTTACCTCTGGAAGCCTCAATTCACTTTTCTGTAATGAGGCTTGAATAACAGGGTCATGGGAGTTTGATGGGGGCCAGTGTAGAGAGTCAGAGCTCGGGGTTTGAGTCTCAACTTAAAGTGAGCTATGTGATCTCAGGTGTGTCTCTGAGCTTTGGTGACTGCATCTGTGAAATGGGGATAAGAATAGACCTCCCATACATGCTTGTGGGGAAGATCCGTTGAGACAACACACTTGATAAACCACCACTGGCTGTGGTTATATTAGGCTCTCTTCCCCACCCTTGCCACCCCCAATCTTAAATTCAAGTTCGGCAGCACTGTGTCAGGGGGGTACAGGCAGCCAGAGTTGCTTGCCAGGAGCTGCAGCTTGGCCCTTTATCATGCCCGACGCAATTGCTGCCAGGAGGCTGAGTGGAGCAGAGGGGAGGAGAGAGGGGCTCATCTGCGGTTGCTATGGAGCCTCATCCTGGATTTGCCCATCTCTCCTAATGGAGCAAAGGGCAGAGGGAGGGAGGGAGAGAGGGAGAGAACGACTGGTCTCATTCTCTCCCCTCCAGTTTATCTCTCTCTGGAGCTGATGTGGGATGGGGAGTGGGGGAAGGGAGCCTAGAGGCTGGAGGAGAGGAGGAGGGAAGAGGGGTGGTGTCAGGATTAAGAGGGTTTGCAGTGGGGGGTCACACTGAAAGAGGAGGGGCAGAGCCCTCATGCCTACATCCAGAAGCCAGCTGATGACGTTAGAAAGAAGGAAAAACAGGCAAGACAGCACAGTGAGAGAGATAGAGAGAGAGAGGAAGAGAGAAATCGAGGATAGGAGGCGTGGAGCCAGCCAGCCTCTGCTTGGGCTTTCCTGAGCCACCAGATCCCCCGGACAGCCTGGACCCCTGGGGACCCGAGAGCTGCCTTGAGGATGGGCACCAGGGTATTGGTCATGCCTCACCCTGTGTGGGGGCTGCTGGGCTGCTTTTTCCTGGGCAGCTGGGCTCTGGGGGGTCCGCGGCTCCTCCGCTCCCTGCCGCCTCTGTCCTCTCAAGTCACACCGGGGTCTGGGCCCATGTGGGTGCCTCCAGAGGGGGCCGAGGCAGCCCTGGCTTTTCTCTACTCTGGAGATGCCCAGCAGCTGCTGGGGACAAATTGCAGTGAGCGCTACGAAGCCCGCGGTGCAGAAGCCAGCCCAGGCCTTCCCCCAGTCCTATGGAGGGCAGCAGGCACCCTTGCCCAGGCTGCTAACTTCCTCAACATGCTGCTACAAGCCAATGACATCCGTGAGTCCAGCGTGGAGGAGGACGTGGAGTGGTACCAGGCACTGGTTCGCAGCGTGGCCGAGGGGGACCCAAGGGCATACCGGGCTCTTCTGACCTTTGACCCTCCACCAGGGGCCAGCCACCTGCCTCTGGCCCTACAGGCCACCCGGATGGGGGAGGAAACCATCCTTCAGGACTTGTCAGGGAGCAGAATTCAGGAGGAGAGCCCAACTGGGGTCCCGGACACCTCTGCCCTAAAGAAGCGGGTGCTGGCCAATGACCTAGGGAGCCTCGGCAGCCCCAAGTGGCCACGGGGGGACGGCTATGTGGGGGACATACAGCATGTAAAGCTATCTCCTCCCTTTCTGGAGTGCCAGGAGGGCCGGCTCCGTCCTGGCTGGCTTATCACACTTTCTGCCACCTTCTATGGACTCAAGCCAGACCTCAGCCCAGAGGTCAGGTAAGTAGGTTTGCACAGTCTTTGACTCATTTGTGGGTACTTGGGGGTGGGGGCCTCAAGTCCAGCAAGCTGTGCGTGGGCCACCTGGCACACACATATGTCTCTGGGGGACACAGCTGTGTCTGTTTGCGGCTGACTCTGGGAATCTGAAACTGTCAGTTAACACATACAGGTGTGAGCGTGCATAGTGCCTAAGAATCAATCCACTTGTACGTAGGTGTATACGTACGTGTGTGTACAGCTGGGCATGGGTCTTGGCCCCCAGATGTGGGTAGTGGGGAGAAGGCAGGAGAGGGCTTACTGTGGTTGAGAGTGACAGGCCATGCACAAGGCATCTAGTGGGCATTCCAGGAGTCAGACCTGCTGCTCCCGAGCAATCTAGAAGTATAAAAGGAGGCTCTCCAAGGGGAGAAAAGTTCTTGGGGGGAAGCTTGGGAACCATTCATTGCCCTTCTGTCTAGGAGTTGGCCAGGTCCCCAGGGTCACACCCAGTGGCTATATTCTCACATCAAGTAGGTTCCAGTCTTGCCTGTCCTGACTGGTACTCTTCAAGTAGCTGACTTCCTCCTTCAACCGGAATAAAGAGGTGTTTGGGAGCCCTGGCGGGAAGGAGGAAGCAAAAGGGCACAGAATTGCAAGCCACACAACAATTAACATTGTTTTTTCAGCTATGTGTCCCTATTCATGGCTCCCAATAGGCTTTCCCTCCTGCCAGCCAGCAGCCTGACCCCAGCCAGCTCTCCCCCACTCTGCCCAGAGCAGGAGTGGGGAGCCCTCCCCACTCCAGCTCCCCACTCCATTCCATAGTTCTTGTGCTGTGATCAGTTCAGATCTGGTTTGGGCAGAGTAAGGGGGTGGTGAATAGCTGAGCTTTGGGCCTGTGCATGTGCATGCATGTGTGTGTGTGTGTGTGTGTGTGTGTGTGTGTGTGTACATGTGACATGTGAAAATCCCCTTCAGACAGATCATCAGGGCCGCAGCTCCCACATGTCTTGACATGCGCCCTCCTTCTAAGTATTGATAGAAACAGGAAATTCTAGGATGTTGAGAAGCTGAGGGATGTCGGGGAACAACCTACAGGGGAAAAGATTGTTGCCTCCAGAAACAGTGACGATTAATAGTATTGGAGAAATGGAATGCAGGTGTTCCCTCTGCCCTACACACTGTAATCACTCAGCTAAAGCTTGCAAAGCTTGCATTGCTCTGTGGTCTAGGGCCCGAAGACCACCTTCACTGGGCCCCTAACTGCCAACTCACTGTCCTAGGGGACAGGTGCAGATGGACGTAGACCTTCAGAATGTGGACATCAATCAGTGTGCCCGTGGACCAGGCTGGTACTCTAACACACACCTGTGTGATCTCAACAGCACCCAGGTAAGGATAAGGAGGACAGGTCCCTAGACACTCGGGGCCTCTCTTCCCCTTTCCCATCCCTGCCACCATCCAGCTCCTGGGAGAAGCTAACCAAAGCATACCAGCCTCAAGGTTTCAGGGGAATCCCTAGTGATGAGAGAGCGGAAATGAGATACCAGGTTTTAATTTTTTTAATTTTAATTTTAATTTTTAAAAATATTTTATTTATTTGACAGAGAGAAATACAGCTAGAGAGGGGACACAAGCAGGGGGAGTGGGAGAGGGAGAAGCAGGCTTCCCACTGAGCAGGGAGCCTGATGCTGGGACTCCAGGATCGTGACCTGAGCCGAAGGCAGTCACTTAACCAACTGAGCCACCCAGGTGCCCCTGATTTTTATTTTTTAAAGATTTTATTTATTTATTTGAGATTGAGAGAGAGAAAGAGAGAGTGTGTGTGTGTCTGTGTGTGCGTGCGTGCGCGCGCTCGCACACGCATGGGGTGGGAGGAGGGGCAGAGGGACAAGCGGGCTCCCCACTGAGCAAGGAGCCCATCCCCGGACCCTGAGATCATGACCTGAGCTGAAATCAGATGCTTAACCGACTGAGCCACCCAGGCACCCCGAGATACCAGGCTACTTAAAAGTGAGAACACTTACTTTAAAAAAAGAAGCTTCAATAAAAAAATAAGAAATAAAAGACAAGAAAAGTAAATTCAAAAATGTTATGTTGATGGTCGTTTCTGAGAAATTCTCAACTCCTCCTGCTTGGTACATAATAGACACTTCAAATTGAAGGAATAATAAAAAAAAAAAATGAACATGGAAAAAAAGAGTGAGGGGGCACCTGGCTGGCTCAGTCTGTAGAGCATGTGACTCTTGATCTCTAGGGGCCTTGAGTTCAAGCCCCACATTGGGTATAGAGCCTACATTAAAAAAAAAAAGTGAGGACACTTACTGCCTACCCTCCATCCCCCACTGGAGATAGCCACCGTCATTCCTTTGAACTCTCAGTATGCCTACCTTTTCGTACTGGGTGCTCTAAGATCCATCCCCATGACTGCTTCCTAAGCGCCTATTAATCATCCCCTTTCCTCCTCCTGGACCGCATTCTCCATGTTGACAGAGCTCCTAAGTGTAATTGTTGGCTTGGGGTGTGGGGGGAATCCAACCAAAGGAGCTTGAAGAGCTCTGGGATTGGTAAAGGTGATGGAACCCAAGCCAGGTGCCAGCAGACTCAAAGCCGTGGATGCAGGAGAATCTGGATAATGGAAAACAATGGCTGGTCATCCTGCAAGCCCAGGACCGAGAAACTGGGAGGCCGGTGAACTAATCTGCTTCACGGCTGGGCTTGACCGCATGTCGTGCCTGAGCTGAATCGAAGCCAGGACGAGCCCTGCAGCCTGCTGGGAGGCGGGGCGGATTTGGGCATCTGTGGCTCTTTGAGGCACGTGTTTTTGGAACTCTAAGTCCAGGGATAGAGAAGGGCTCCCATTATTCAGGGCATTATTAAACCCAGCCACATCACGTCTCCCACATTGGCCTGATTGTGCAGACGGTGGTGGGAACACAGTGCGTTCTAGGGCTCCTGGCAGGAAGGGAAGCTGGGCCACAATTGCAGAAGTATCACCAGTGACTTTTCTACGTGAAGTCAGGTGCTTGATGTGAAACCTCCCAGGGCGAACCTCTCCCTTTGTACCATTGTTAGGTCTGTCCCTTCCCATTCCCCCAGCAGATCTGACCTCATCCATGTGCTCATCTCCCCTGCCTGGCTCTGAGGTCTTCTCCATCCCCTGCTGGGAAAACATCAGTGGATGGAGGTGAAATAAAGAGCTATCCTTGGCAACCCACCAGCCTGGCATTAGCCTGGCATTAAGGCTGGGGAGAACAGTCCTGTGCCAAAGCCAGATGGCCCCCGGTAGGGGAAGCTTCTCCTCTGTGGGGGCCTTTTCAACCCACCAGTGAACCAAAGAGGGAGGCTGATGGGGACCCTTTGAAACAGGATGTAGGCACACAGGTGTGATTGGACTCCAAGTTCTCCCTACTTCCACCTCTCCCAGCACCTCGCTGTAGCAAGAGCTGGGCGCTGGGAAATGGGATCTGTGAGGCTCCCGTCATTGCCACTCAGAGTTAAAGCGTGATCTCTTCCCATACTCTTTGTTGAAAAGAGGTAGCAGCAGGGATAGAGTAAGGTTTCCAGAGAGAGAAGGCTAAGGACTAGGGAGGACTTCTGGTATTGGGGGGTATCCCTTGTACAGAGCGAGTGCTGCGGATGGGAAGTTACATGGACCCTCCATCTCTTCCCAGGAGGGAAAGCCCTGTGTAAATACCTATCGTGTTTGTCATCCCTGCAGTGTGTCCCCCTGGAGAGTCAGGGCTTTGTCCTTGGCCACTACCTCTGCCGCTGCCGACCTGGCTTCTATGGGGCAAGCCACTCCGGGGGTATGTTAACTGCGGTGAGGGCCAGGCTGGGCTGGGTGGAGGCGGCATCTGGGGAGAAAAGGCTGGGGTGAGACACTGGCAGGGGTCTTGTGGGGCAAGGGAAGAAGGTCAAGAGAAGCAGGCGAGGTAGGCATGGTCCAGTGTGGGGTGTCTGGCACCTTCTGAAAATGAGCCCATAACATGCCAGCCTGATGCAAATCCAGTCTTGCCCTGAGCCCTAGTCTGGCATCCCCTCTTCCTGATTCCCGGTCCTCCCCTGGGAATATCCACTTCCTCACTCTCCCCCCTGCTGAGCCTGACCCCGGTGGTAGCAGACTGTAGGAGGGTGGGAAAAAGGCCATGGTGACCAGTGGGAGAGAAGGCTGGCATGGCTATCTCCTTGCAGCCGTCTGGTTCTTTCTAGGGTTGGAAGAGAGTGCCGCCCAGACTGCTGGGCAATTCGAGTCCCCTCCTGGCAGCTCTGGGAGACTGCTGCGGTGCCAGCCGTGTGCCGAGGGCTGCACCAGCTGCAGGGATGCTGGGCCATGCCTGGTGGAGGAGGCCTCGGTGCTGCGAGCGGCTGTGCTGGCCTGCCAGGCCTCCTGCATGCTGGCTGTCTTCCTGAGCATGCTGCTCTCCTACCGGGGCCGCCGGAGCAAGGCAAGGAAGGTCCCCCAGCTACTACTTGTGTCCTACCTCTCTTGGGTCCCTAGCATTGACTAGGGCCCAGAGGTTCCCTAAGACTAGAATGCAGAAGAAATGGGTTCTGGTCTTCATGCTTAATCTAATACACTAGGTGACCTTGGGCAAGTGACTCCACTGCCTTAGATTTGTTGCCTCATCTGTAAAGTACAGGCATTGGACTTGATTCAAAAACACTGTGCAGGCACTAGGGAGACATGACCTAGACCGTCATGGAGCTTCCAGTTGAACGGAGGAAGCAGGCATATAAAGAAAATGACAACGCAGCACAACAGAGGAGCTGGGGGAAAGGTGCTATGTGCAAACTTGGTCAGCCTGTGATGGGGGTTTGGGGCGTGGCTGTGGACCCAGAGGGTAGGGCTGATGTTACAGGGTGAGGCCTTAGCCCAGGGCCACCAAGTGACCCCTAAAAGAGGCCTGAGATTCTCCCCCAGGATCATCCAGGCTCTGCCCCCCACTGCTTTGCTCACACGCCTCTCTCTTTCCTGGGTTCACAGAGGATCCGAACCTCTGGAGTTGTCCTGCTGGAAGCCATCCTTTTTGGATCCCTGCTGCTCTACTTCCCTGTGAGTGTGTGGCCAGAGTCTGACCCCTTGTGATCCCCGCCTGGTGCCCTCCAACCCCAGAATCCTTCCCTCCTTTCTCTCCTCGTAGGGAGATTCAGAGGCCTTAAAATCCCCATAGTCATATCTACAAATGGCAGGCTGATCTGGTGAACTCGAGCCAAAAGCCCAGGCTAAAAAGAGCTCTATGGCCTGCCGTGTGACTTAGGACAAATGACCTAACCTCTCTGATACTTCAGCTGCTCCTCTGAGGAATGGAGGTGATGGCACCTCTCTGGCAAGGCTAATAGGAAAATCAGCAGATCAGATAAAGGAAGTACAAAGCAGAGCAGCAACTTCTGTCCCCACGCCCCCCAGGTCTTCATCCTGTACTTCAAGCCCAGTGTATTCCGCTGCATCGCCCTCCGCTGGGTCCGGTTGCTGGGCTTTGCCACGGTCTACGGCACCATTATTCTCAAGCTTTATAGGTAGGGAGTGGGGCAGACCTTGCTCTTGGGTTGCTCACTCCAGGTGTCCCCAGCTCATTTGGAATGGAGTGTTCTTCCCAGCCAGACCCGTAGCAGCTTTATTCTCCTGTGCACACCCCGCCCCCACCACGCCCCGCACCCATCACCCCCGCCCGCCCCTATCACCATAGCCCTCTCCAGCATGTAGCCTTTTGGGGGGCAGGGAGGCAGCAAACCATGGAAAGCACAGGAAAACAGGCACTCGTGGAGGGGAAGGAAGCCATGGACAGAGGCCAGAGATCTGGCCGCCTCTCCTTGGCCCTCCCCCTGTGCCCCTACCCACCTCCCACGCCCTTGTAGAGTGCTCCAGCTGTTTCTGTCTCGCTCGGCCCAGCGGGGCCCCCACCTCAGCAATGGGCGGCTGCTGCAGCGGCTAGGGCTGCTCCTGCTGCTCGTGCTGGCCTTCCTGGTGGTGTGGACAGCGGGAGCCCTGGAACGAGGCAGCCACGCACCCCTGGTGGCCAGAGGCCACACTCCCATGGGCCGCCACTTCTACCTCTGCCATCACGACCGCTGGGACTACATCATGGTTGTGGGTGAGCCGCTTCCACTGAGCCCACCTCACTGGGGCGCTCCACGCTGCACCTTGGCCTTGCCCCCAGTCCCCGCCTCCCCCAGCACACCGGGCACAGAAGGGGGCTGTGCGGCTGCTAAGCTGGTGCCTGTCTCTCTGCCCCCCAAACCCCCACAGCTGAGATGCTGCTCCTGTGCTGGGGCAGCTTCCTCTGCTACGCCACCCGAGCCGTTCCCTCGGCTTTCCACGAGCCGCGCTACATGGGTATCGCCCTGCACAATGAGCTGCTACTCTCTGCTGCCTTCCACGCGGCCAGGTGAGGACGGGACTCCCGACGCACCCATCCTTCACGCCTCCCACCACACTCACCTCTCCCAGGCCCAGGGAACCTCATCCCACAGCCAACCTTGCAGCGTGGCGGGGCCTCGGCAAGGGGAGGAAGCCACTCCCCCCACATGTATGGCCCTCTCCCTTCCCTGAAGATACCCTTCCTGCACCCCAGGTCTCACTCAGCACCCCAAAAGAGGAAGCATGCCCACTCCTAATTCTTCTCCTATTCCTAAGCCACATCTCCAGCACCTCTGCCATGCTCCTTCCCACACATACTTAATTCTCCCTGCCTTTCCCCCCTGACACCTCAGCCCATCCAGCAGCCGCCTGCTGTGAGCGTTCACAAGGACTTGGCCCTTTGGTAAAGGCAGAATCAACCCACAGGACGGTCCATAACAGAGCTGTGGAGCACAAATATGTCTTCTAGGTGGCCAGAGAAGAGTAGTCTGGGAGGGCTTCTCAGAGGTGGGGGTTAATGTGAGCCTTGAGGTAGGACCTACGTCCCAGAGAGGGCAAGAAGAAGGAAAAGAGTGCCCTTTCCAACCCACCCGGAGCCTCCAGAGAGATCAGAGCTGGGGTTGGGAGGTGAGCCAGTGAGACAGGTAAGGGCGAAGAGGCCACAGCTAATGCTCCCCTCCCTCCTACCCTCAGGTTTGTGTTGGTTCCCTCCCTGCACCCAGACTGGACCCTGCTCCTCTTCTTCTTCCACACCCACAGCACCGTCACCACCACACTGGCTCTGATCTTCATTCCTAAGGTGAGGTGTTCCCTGTCCTGGTTGTGAGTCAGAACCCCCCCCCCCCCCTTGGCAAAGGCATGGTGAGTCGGCCCTTGCCACAGCGCCCTCTCCATGTCAGAGTGAGGATGACACCCTGGGGCGAGTGAGCTGAGCCACTGGAGCTTGGCTGAGACGCCGGCTTGGGGTGGTGGTGGGGGTGGGGGTGAGGAGGAAGCTACCGTATCCCTCTGCCTCGCATCTCAGGGCAAAGGAAATCAGAGCTGGGGCTGGACGGCTCCTTGAAACACACCTAGCAGTTTAGTCTAGTGGACTCTGAAAAATCAACTTGGAAGCCATTACAGAGAGACAGGTTGGGGAGCTGAAGGACATGGCTAGGAATTATGGGAGCAGCTGCATAGCACCTCACTCTCCCCAATTACTGAGCTAAAGAAAATCAGGGAGGATGGCAGGGGACAAAACTCTTCTCGTGCCCTCGGAATTTCGAATTAGAGAGGGGGTGAAGATGCCCAAAGTACAGATGGAATCCCCAGGGCAGGTGGGAAGAGGAGTAAACAGGCAGCCGAGCTGACTCTTTCTCTCCCGCCGCCACACCCACCCTGGCCAGTTCCAGAAGCCGGGGGCTCCTCCCCGAGAGGAGATGGTGGATGAGGTGTACGCGGACGAGCTGGACCTGCAGCGCTCAGGCTCCTACCTGGACAGCAGCATCGCCTCAGCCTGGAGCGAGCGCAGCCTGGACCCCGGAGACATTCGGGTACGTGCTGCCCTCCTCGCCTCTTTAGATGCTAGCTTAGGGACTGGGCCAGGATCACTGCTGCCCTGTCACCTGGGCTCTGTGTCCTGCCGGGCCCCTCCCCTGCCCATCGCTTTTCCTCTCTCGAAGACCTGCCTCCTTCCCTTCTCCACCATTGTGCTCAGCCTACTCCCCTGACTTTGCTCACATGAGGTCACACACCACCTAAGTGGAAAGACCCCCCACATCGTTGAGGCCCAGCTGGGCCATGGGTGGCGCTCCAGTCCCATTCAGCAGGGGCATCGGGAGCAGCAGTGCACTTGCGCACTTGGCGACCCCAGGACCAACCACGGGGCTGGCAGTTCAGGCAGTTAGTGGTTAGCAGAGATTCCCATGGCAGGGTACCCATTCCCTGGACCGGCAGTCTCAGAGAAAGGAAGTTTTTCCTGAGTCTTATCTCAGGGAAGCATCCTTACCCTTCTTTTTTGGCTTAGTGGTGTCATAGTCACAGAAGCTCAGTGGGTAGGAAATAAGGAAACCTGGTGGTCTCAGCGTGCTGTTTGATAAAACCCAAGGTGTGGGAACAACCTCAGGAAGCCATTTTGTCCCTTCCCCCTCCACCTCCCCTGAAGCCGCCCTGTACACCTGACTTGCTTACATCGCCCAACTCCCTCCTTGTCCCAACTGCCTCTGCCTGTCTTTCCCCCATGTCCTCCTCCTCCTCTGGGATGAGGCTGAGCCAAGGCCCCAGTCGAGCAGGGAGGCAAGGGAGTGTGGAGGTGCACAGCCACAGCAATGCTAGCCTGCACCCCTTCCCCCCACTTTATGGAGCAGCACCCAGTCTCCCTCCCGATGCTGATGCTGGCTCTGGGGAGAAATCCAAAGTAGAAGACTCTCAAATTCCCATTCCCTCACTCGCACCAGAATAGAGCCCTTTTCACACCATCAGTCTCACGTGATCCTCCTGAGGAAGCTCACAGTAGGCAGCCAGCTCTTGTTACCTCACGGAAGCAGAGGCTCTGAGAGCTCAAGTAAATAGCCTTCAGGGGCGCCTGGGTGTCTCAATCAACTGAGCGGCTGCCCTAGGCGTTGGTCGAGATCCTGGAGTCCTGGGATCGAACCCTACGTTGGGCTCCCTACGCAGTGGGGAGTCTGCTTCTCCCTCTGGCCCTCATCCTACTCATGCTCTCTCTCAAATAAATAAAATCTTAAGGAAGGGAGAAAATAGCTTTTAGGCACATGCTGGGTCAGCAGCCTCGAGCCCAGCTTCCCATCCTCTAAGTGGGTGGCTTCCCATCAGATCGCAGAGAAAGGGGTGCCCCCTGCAACCTCAGAGCGAAGCAGATGTGGCTCAGAGGACAGGTGGATTCTGAGAGTTGTCAAAGCAGGGAAGGGACACAGCTTGGTGGGAAAGAGATGCTCCAGAGAAAATGGTCCTAATAACGGCTGGGAGAGGGGGAGGCAGGGCAGCCAGGGCTGGAGAGAGCTTCAGGCTCCCTCTGCTCTCCTCATGCCTCCCTCCCTGCAGGATGAACTGAAGAAGCTCTATGCCCAGCTCGAGATCCACAAGACCCAAGAAATGGCTGCGAACAACCCGCACCTGCCGAAGAAGCCAGGCAGCTCGCGCAGGGGCCTGGGCCGCTCCTTCATGAGGTACCTGGCCGAGTTCCCGGAGGCCCTGGCCCGCCAGCACTCCCGGGACTCGGGCTCCCCCAGCCTCGGCAGCCTGCCCGGCTCCTCACGCCGCCGGCTGCTCAGCTCCAGCCTCCAGGACCCGGACAGGCCCCCGGCCCTGCACAAGTCCCGCAGCACCTACGACCACGAGTGCCAGGGCCAGCGCCGGGAGCAGGACCCGCCGCTCCTCGACTCGCTGCTGCGCCGGAAGCTGGCCAAGAAAGCCTCGAGGGAGAGCAGGGAGAGCCGGGAGAGCAGGGAGTCAGTGGAGGGGCCCCCAGTCCTGGGCTTCAGGTCGGCCAGCGCCCACAACCTGACTGTGTGCGAGAGGCTCCCCAGGGCCCGGCCCACGTCCTTGCAGAAGTCGCTCAGCGTGGTGGCAGGCTCCAGGGAAAAGGCCCTGCTCGTGGCCAGCCAGGCCTATCTGGAGGAGACCTATCGGCAGGCCAAAGAGCGGGAGGAGAGAAAGAAGGCCGAGGTAGCCCTGGCAAGCCCGGTGAGGAGGCCGTCGGCCAGGAGGCTGGAGCGAGCACAAGGGCCGCCCCTGTCAGCCCCACCTTCCCCTGCCAAGAGCCGCAGTGTGCATGGCTCCCACGCAGCGGCCCCTGCCGCCGGGGGGCTCCAGGAGGCAGCGGCCAGAAGGCTGCCTCACCTGCCGGTCCGGCACCAGGTCTCCACCCCCATCATGGCCCTGTCTGGAGCCTGCCCAGGAGAGCTGAAGATGCTGTCTCCCATCCCCACCCTGGCCCCAGCCCTGCCGCCAGCCCCAGCCCCAGCCCCAGCCCCGATCCCGGTCCCTGCCCTGGCCCCAGTCCCTGTGCCCCCCCAAAGCCCCAGCTTACTCACTTTCATCTGCCCCTGGGAGAATGCAGAACTGCCAGTCAAGAAAGGAAATGTGGCTCAAGAAGGCCCCGCAGGGCCAGAGCGGAGCAGCCTCTCCCCTGCCCCAGCTCGGGCCAAGCTCTGGAGAGCACTTTCTGTTGCAGTTGAGAAAAGGGGCCCTGGGGAGAATGTGGGGGACACAGAGGATGGACGCCTCCAAGGGGGAGCTGATGAGGGGGATGAGGACAAGACCAAGGTCTTCTCTAAATCCCACAGCCTCAAGACTCCCATTCAGCAGCGTCCCATACACAGTCTAGGCCTGGCTATCAAAGCTCTGACCCGTTCCCGGAGCACTCACAAAGAGAAGGAGAGCGGGGAAGGGAGTCCTGAGACAGAGGAGAAGGGCAGACCTGCAGCAGAGGGGGTGGGGCCATGCCCCAGGTCCCCCAGGCTAGGCTGGCCCAAGGCGGTGAGTAAGCAGGCCACCCTTGCACCCTGTGGTGATGAAGAGTCCCTCCAGAACCAACAGAACACTCACACCAGCAGAATGCTTCAAGTCTGTCCCCAGGACGGGAGCAGGGAACAAGAAGACAGAGGCAGGAGGACATCCCACTGTCTAGGGGAGGGGAAAGGAGAGGGGGCAGGTAGAGCAGGTTCTGCTACACTGAGGCAAACCAGGCAAGGGACAGTTGGGGACAAAAGTGCTGAGCCTGCAAAAGAAGCCCCCGTTGGGTGGCGGGAACTGCCCAAAGCTAGCCTCCAGCGCCTGGGCAGTGCTGACCGCAGGATGGCAGAGCTGTGTCCCCGGGAACTCACCCAGACCAAAGCGTGTCAGCCTGACCATGGCTATAAGGCCCAGATCTGCCCCTGGGAGGCGAGCGAAGGAGCCCCTGTGAAGGGGGCATTACAACAAGATCTAGATGACTCCCAAGAGATAGGGAGAGCCTCGGAAAAGTTAGAGCCCCAAAGTGTGTCTGTTGTTACTCGGAAAAAGCCAGAGAGACTGGTCAGGGGGCAGGAGGCCGTGTGTCCCTGGGATGGTGCCGATCCCGGGAGTCTGTCCCCCTGGTCAGCCTCTCAGGACTCTGACAGAACCAAGGGCAGGTCTGAGGCAGCGGGCAGGAGAGAAGCAGGAGAGGTGGAGAAGCATCAGCAGGAGGCCACAGGCCCGGGAGTTTGCACAGCTGATACTACCAAGGCAGAGCTCTGTCCCTGGGAGGCATGTGAGGGAGAGAAAGGGAAACCATTCCAGGAAAAGCAGGAAACCTCCAAGAAAGCAACCTTCTGGAAAGAACAGAAACTGAGTGGAAACTTGGAGTCTTTTTGTCCATGGGAAAGGACAGATTTCCGGGGCCCCTCAGCAGTCTCCACTCCGGGCCCGGGAACCCCTGGGTGCTCTGGGAGTTTCAGCAGTAGCATCTCGGAGGTGTGTCCATGGGAGGCCGGAGATGCTCCTAACAGGAAAGCAGAGATCTGTCCCTGGGAGCTAGGTAATGAGGCAGTGAGGAAGGAAATGATGAGTCAGGGGACAGGGGGAGAATTTCTCCAGGGAAAGGGGAAAGCCTCCAGGCAAGGGCTCTCTGGAGAGATGGCAGAACAGGCTGGAAAGGTGGAGTCAGTACATCCCCAGGAGAGCTCACAACCTGGGCCCTCCAACCCATGTCTAGATACTTCCTCAGCCAAAGCTGGTGGGCAATTCCTTAGCAACGGAGGAAGCAGAGCAATGCAGGTAGGTCCCCAGGAAAATCCCAGGCCTCAGCTGAAGGAAGTAACACCTGCCAGGGTAGAACTCTGTCCTTGGGAGGTAAATGAAAGAATAAGGGAGGACTGGACATCAGGCCAGACAGCAAAAGCAGAAGAATCTCAAAAGGACAAGGAGAAAGTGCCTGGAATGTCAGGGATCAAAGATGGCACAGTTGGAGAAAAGCCCAAGGGACAGATCCAAAAGCAGGAAGCAGTCTGTCCTTGGGAGAATGTGGACCCTGGCAGCTTCTCCCCACAACCAGGTTCTCAAGATGCAGATAGACCCAGAGCCAGTGTCCACATGTCGGGCAGTGTGGGAAGCAAAGCGGCCGAGATCTGTCCATGGGACATGGAGGAGGGCACTGTGTCTGCTGAGAAGGCCGAGGTCTGTCCCTGGGAGGTGGGTGCTGGAGCAGGGCAGGGAAGGGCTTTGGGAGTTGAGGCCATTAGGAAATTTCCAAATGACCCAGGGAAGGTTTCTGCATGTCCTGAACCCAGTAAGACAGCTGGTACCGCTCCAGTGAAGCCAGACAGGCCAGCCTGGGAGCGGGAGGCGGCCTGTCCTTGGGAAAGCTTGGATCCAGGAGGCTCCTCTCAGCACTCAGATGCTCTGGGCACAGAGAGACCAAAAGCTGGGTTCCAGGAACTGGACCACATGGGCTGCAGGGCAGCTGAGGTGTGTCCTTGGGAAGTGGAGGAAGCGCCTACCAGTGAGAAAGCCAAGATCTGTCCCTGGGAGGTGAATGAAGGAGCGACTGGGATGGACCAAAAGAGACGGAATGACTCAGCAGGACAGGGGGAGAAAACTCTAGAAAAGGACAGACTCACCTCCCTGGGTGAAGACGTATCAAAATGGGAGACAAAACGGAGTCAAGAGCAGGAAGCTATTTGTCCTTGGGAGAAGGACTTGAGGGAACCCTTGGCACAGGGCCCTGAGGTCTCAGACTCATCCCATAGCATGAATAGTGAAATGGCAGAGGGATGCTCCTTGGAAGTGAGGGATGAGGCAGCAGAGAAAGGGCGCCTGATGCAAGACCCAAAGATGGACTCCCTCCCAGAACACAAAACCCCAGAAAAAGCTCCACCTTCAAAAGCAGGAGAATTCACTATTGACAATGGGGGGAAAGCAAGCAATGAGCTACAATCCATCTGTCCGTGGGAAAGCATGGCCCCGGCAGGCGCTGTCTCTCCCCTGGGCAGTCAGGGCCGTGACCAGCCTCAAGCTGGCTCGCAGACACCGGCCAGCACCGGGGGCAGGCTCGCTGAGGTGTGCCCGTGGGATGCTCCTAAACCTGCCAGCAGCGCCAAAGCTGCCATCTGCCCCTGGGAGGCACCTGAAAGAGCCCCTGATGGAGGGACAGCAAGCCAGGATGGAAAAGGGTGGCCTCAGGAGGAGCAGGGGAGAGCCCCAGGAAGACCAGAGCCCAAAGCTGTGGCAGTTCAGGAGAAGCCAGAGAGGGCAGATGGGAAACAGGAGACGGTGTGTCCCTGGGAGAGTCAAGACTGTGCGGAGCTGTCTCCACAACCAGCCCTTCGAGCTTCTGACAGGAGCAAAGGCAGCTCTGAGGCAGCAGGCAGCGTGGGGGCCAAGGTGGCAGAAGTGTGTCCGTGGGAAGCAGAAGAGGCTCCATCTGCTAAAGAAATGGAAATCTGCCCTTGGGAGGTGAAAGAGGGAGCTGCAGAGAAAGGGGGACTGGAACAAGAAGGGGATGGAAAGTTCCAAGGGCAGGGAGAAATGATCCTTCAAAAGGCAGCATCTGGAGGGACTGAAGGACGTGTTTCCAAAGAAGCAGCCAAAGTCAGCAGAGAGCAGGAGACAGTCTGGCCCCGGGAAGGCATGGGTTCGGAGGCGCCCTGCACCCAGAGAGATGCTCCCAGCACTGGCCAACACTCAGGCAATCCGCAGGGAGCCAGTGGTGTGGGGAGCAGGACAGCGGAGCTGTGTCGATGGGAAGTCACAGATCCAGAAGGGAATAAGATAAAGGGCACCATGGCAGACATCTGTGATTGGGAGGGAACAGGAGCGCCATCTGAGGAATCCGGCCTTCTGGCTTTAACAGCAACTCAGACGGAATTATTTTTCCCCACAGTCCCTGAGAACCCACCATGCCTTTTAGTCCACAGACCTCCAGGTAGCTTCCTTCCAGAAAGCAAAAGCCCCCGCCCTGAGGTGCGGAAGGCAGTCAGTACTTTGACTCTGGAAAATGTCAGAGAGCTCCAAGCAGCCTCAGGACCTGGGCCGAGGACCAGCTCAGCCCCAGAGCCGAGCCTCCAAGACGCTGAGGCTCAGGAGTCCTCCTCTTTAACTGAAGACCAAGGAGAAGGGGCTTCCACAGCTCCACATGAAGAACCCTCCCCTCCAACTGTCCATCCTTGGGACTGCAAGTAACAACTCCATCACGTGAGGTCAAGCATCAGGTGGCTGGTTTTCGGGAGCCGAGGTCCTTTCCAAGTCCTACATGTTCCCAAAGAGCCAAGTCAGAGACACTGGGCCGCTTCCCCTCTCCAACAAGGCCAGAAGTCAACTCATTCTGAAGACAAACTGTACAAGACAGGGGCAGCTCAGACCCCAACAGAGTCTCACCCCCTCTTTACTTCCTACTCTTGTTCCTGCTCTGGAGAGCAGAGACCAGACCCTCTGCTTCTGAGGAATCCTCCCATCCAGCTAGGGGACTCAACACGAGCTGTGTCTGGACACCGGCTTCTGCAGCCGATGTCAGGGATGAAAGATGTCAGCAGGCCCAACCCACATTTTCTTTTTTTTTTTTTTTAAAGATTTTATTTATCTATTTGACAGAGAGAAACACAGCCAGAGAGGGAACACAAGCAGGGGGAGTGAAAGAGGGAGAAACAGGCTTCCCGCCGAGCAGGCAGCCTGATGTGGGACTCGATCCCGGGTCTCCGGGATCATGACCTGAGCCGAAGGCAGTCGCCTAACCAACTGAGCCACCCTAGGCGCCCCAACCCACATTTTCTCATAAGGAGACCCCCTTTCTTGACCATTTTTTGAGAAGAAATGAAACCATGCAAAGAACTGGCAGTATGAGGGACTGAGGAAGGCTGTAAAGGTCACCACAGGCAGCTTGAGAAGCCACTTAATTCAAGTTCAAAGATAAATCTGGGGAAAAACGACCTTGCCATCTTGACTTTGGATCTCCAGTTCCTGCTATATTGATCCTCACACCTGCCCTGCTTGGCTGCTGATGTAGAGCCAATCAAGCACTCTTACTTCCTTATCATCTGGCATCCAAAGCAACACGAGTTGGAGAGCACAGGAGGAAAGGCAGTGGCTCCAAGTCCTCCCCACACTGGCCCAGGGGGAGCTCTCCCTTCTAGACACCCTCTCCATTTACGTGTGCCCCTTGCTGGCTTTTTCAGGTGGTTCCTCCCCACTTCTGCCCCATGTTTTCCATATTGAGTTCACCTCTCTGGCTCCTTCTCCTCCCAGCCTTCCAGGGCTGTCATCAAAGGGACCCCACTCTGTTGTTGGTGCAATTGGAGACAGAGGAGTTTCTAGTTCTGATGTGAGAACCACTCCACATCACTCGCTGGGTAACAAGAGGCCCACACCGGTTGCCTTCCCAAGAAGCAAGAAAGCAAGCAGGCCGTGTTTACAGCGGGCACAAGAACTGCACTCAGAAAGAGTTACCACTACCCTGCAGGTTCAACGCCTGAAGGCGGGGGGAAAGGGCATTGTGGAAACGCAAAGCCTCCTTCTTAGTGAGCTTGGCTCTATACTCTCAAGTTAGTTCAGTTCAGGCTACCATTGCTTAAGTCATCCTAGAAGACAGTGCTAGAATGAGAGGATGCTATTAGAGGAAGGAGAAAAGCACCTGCCAAAGCCCTGGCATTGGCAGGGGTGAGGTGGGGGGAGGAAGCAGGCACACTAAACACTGCAGAGCTTGGCAGGGGCCCTGAAGATGGCAATAAGCCCACCCTTTAACTGTGTAGATCCTGATGCCATTCACGGGAAAGAAAAAGAACAAGGAGACCAAATACCCAATGGGGAAAAAAATGAATTTGAATAGTCATACTCTGGGCGCTTCAGGACTTTGCCAGAAAAAGTAACACAATCTTCCATTTCCAAGAACAAGAAATGGAAAAACCCAGTCTTTTGGGGACCAGATGCCCTTGTTCTCATATCTAGCCCCTCCCACTTACCTGGTCCCTTGCCCTGGGATTTCAGAGCAGTAATTAAAGTGTACTGCTGCTCTGGGCTCTGGCTAGTTAACCTCGTCGCTTCTGAGCCGATAAGTTTGCTAACCACACATCAGAACAAGTCCATTGGGTCTGGTCTAGCTGGGAACAGAAAAGTTGTTCCTATATCCCCTATTGTGAGATAAACCATGGGGAAAAAAAATAAAGAATGCTTATTCTTGACCACTAGAGTTAGTTTTAGCTTATTCATTATGGTGATTTTCTTTTTCCAACACTTTTTAAATGGGCACAATAGACAGGTAGTGAAACAAGAGTTAGCCCAGCCCAAGGTAAATACACAGCAGCCTTTGGGCCTTCGGGGTGGTCTGGCTAATTCTTAGCCAGTCCCCCACTCTGGCTGGCACTGCAGACAGTCTCTGCCCAGCCCTTTGAGCCAATCCTTTACATCTGGGCCATTTGCTCCGCTGGATCTGATCCCAAGGGGAAATGGAAACTGCACTTATCCTCTGGCTCCCCGGTGGCAGCTAGTGCTTAGCAGGTATTCCGGATTATCTAGAAACCCCTGAGACAGATCTGGGGGGTGGGAGGGAACGGCTCATTTGAAGCAGTTTTTACATTTTCAGAGAAATCAACCTGTCATGTGCCCAGTTAAGTACGCTCTTTTTGTTTCTCTGCTCCCCTCCCCTCCCTGGATTACTTTCCTACTCCACACTCCCCTGCTGTGGATCCTGCTGAAAGCACTTGCCTTCTCATTTTGCCTTAATCCAGAGCTCGGGCAAATAGGATGTGGCCAAACGTCACTTGAGCAGAAATGCTACAAAGTGATGTATGCGCATTCTAAGCCGAAAGGATTGAGACTTAAGTAGTATGATCAAGACTCGCTGCTTTGGATCAGCCCACCGGTACTGCCTCTCCCCTAGGCATACATACACATCTCCTTCCGGTCGTCTGCATTCAGCAGGTGTTGTAAAAACATCAGTTTTCCCCAATGAGGGCTGGTCTGTTGGCTGCCTTGCTGAGACGGTAGTTTCAGAGGGACTGAGGAGTTAGGTTCTTTTTTTTTTGAAGCAGGCTCCCTGCTCAGCAGGGAGCCCAATGCGGGCTCGATCCCAGGACCCTGAGGTCATGATCTGAGCTGAAGGCAGAGGCTTAACTCTCTGAGCCACCCAGGCACCTGATAGGTTCTTCTTCTTTTTTTTTTTATTAACATATTTGAGAGAGACAGAGAAAGAGTGAGAGAATGGAAGTCAGGGGAGGAGCAGAGGGGGAAGGAGAGAGAGAATCCCAAGGAGTCTCCCCGCTGAACATGGAACCCAACTTGGGGCTTGATCCCAGGACCCGGAGATAATGACCTAAGCTGAAATCAAGAGTGGGATGCTCAACCGACTGAGCCACGCAAGCACCCCAAGGAGTTAAGTTATTCTCGACCTGATCCTAGTTTCTTTGGATTCTGCTCTCAGGATAAGGTCAGAACAGATTAATTCTGACTCTAAGTGACAGAGTCATTAAAAGAAAATTATAGGCTGGAAAAATAGAAACTATGACAATTAAAGTCCTGTTGCTTAAGGGGAGCCCACACTGGGCTGATGAAAGTAATAGTACAAGCCAAGCTTGCTGCTGGTACAAAGTGATCTCCCCTGTCACACCTCAGACCACCCAGGACACACAAGCAGGTGAAGTCCCACACCCTCCTCCTGACAGCCCAGCTAGAACTCAGGAACAAGAAAGGGCGAGGCTGCTTTGCTCAAAATAGGCTCATATTCTAGTACATTTGTCTTACCAATGAGGGCTGGAAAGAAGAGTCACCATCTCCAAGAGGTGCTAGGAATCAGGGAACAAAGTCTTAGAGATGGATTTCCCAAATATATCACCTCCTCTGTGGCCCCTGCCTCTTCCCATGCTTCCCGCGACCACACCAGGACACAGCTGATAATTAGGAACACAATTCAAAGCCTGAAGGATAAATGATTTCTTTATATTTACATTCTTCTATGAAATACAAATGCTGAGTAGATGAGTCCATATTTAAGAAAAAACCCTGAATCTTCAAAGAACACTAATTGTTTTTCACACGTCTGGATTACTTGGAAGCCACATCATTCACAGTTCAGTCCATCTTCCATTTCTGCCCTCTGGTCTACTTCTAGCCTAAGCTCGCAGACAGGTACACAACTCACCACAGTATGTCTAATACCCTGACAGTATTTTATTTCAATCTCCAATCTCTGCATTGTAATTAGAAAGAAAATTCTGCCAATTTGCTTCTAACAGTCTCTGCCGCAGAAAAAACAGGTATCCAAAACATACTTTCCATTGAGACTCAGAAACTAGATATGCAATTTAAAAAGGAAGAAGTGGGTTTGTGGCTGGGTAGATCAGCCACCCACCCACCTGGGCTCAGCCTTCAGCCATGGTTGCTGAGGAGAAGACTGGAAACACCCAAGCAGGAGAGGAAAGGACATAGGTAGACCCTTCCACAGCGTGATGAAGAGATGATGGACTTGGCAGCTCCCAGACTCCACAGCGTCCAGCCAACTCATCACCCATGTTTTAAGCCGGAGTCATTTTTGCCATCAGGATAGCTGAAGCTTATGGGCCTCTCCCTGTGGCTCTTCATAGTCCTCCCAGGGTTTCAGCTGGGGGCCAGGGATCATCACCGTCTGAAAGAGCAGGAAGCTGAGTTACCTACCATCCAAGCCCACGACTTACCCAGAAGAGATTCTCCCTCACTTCTTCCATGGAGGAGTCCCCTTCCTGGTGCTGCATTACCCGCTCTCTCCACTGGGCGGAGCCCAACAGGGGCGACTTAGGATGGCATAGGCGCTGCCCCAGCTCTTGGAAATCACACTGACCTTAAGGATGGGCTGCTTAGGGGGTGCCCACGGAGGAACGATCTTGCCATGCATTCTCCAGCTCCCATAGGGGTTTACCAGGTGCTTTTCAAACACAACATACTCCAAGACATCCCTGGGCACATCCTCCTGTCCATACATCAGCCGGCCAAACCGGTCATAGATGGCCAGAGTCTGCAAGGATGAAAGCAAATCCGGTCTTTAGTATTCAAATTGGTTTTCTTGTTTTGTTTTTATTTTTCTTTGTTTTTATTTTTTTTAATGCCACACAACCATTTTAAAACAACCATAACAAAAAGTTTGAATGCGTCGGAAAAATTATTTCGAAATTCTGAATCTAGACTAAATAAGTTATCAACTACTGACACTTAACTCTTGGAGGGTTTTTGACTAGGGCTGGACAGATGGGGAAGGGAGGATCAGGAAGGGTGGGGAAGAGTATCCTGACACCTATCTTAGCATAGCTAACATCTAGTAGTGGGTAGGGCACACTGACCAAGCAACGAAGATCACAGTGAACCTTTCCTTAGAACCCAGTCTTGGGAAGCTGTCCCCAGCATTCTGGAGGTAGGTACCCAACCTGAGAGTGAAGAAAAGCTAGGAGGAAAGCAGACGCGCCTCTACCTGGCGGGTGTGCAGGCGGACGGTGACCTGGCCATATATGTTGCCCTGGTTCAGCAGACTCGAACAGCGCACCTGAACCACCTGCGGTGGCTCTAAGGATTCTACAAAGCTCCAGCGGACGGTCTTATATGTGATGTCCCAGACCATGTCCTGAGGGCAGAGGAGAACAGGTCAGCTGGGGTTTTCCTTTCCTTTAGGGAAGCTGGTGCAGTCTTCAACAACTAAAGACTCACCTACCTTATTAAGCAACCTTCTCCAAATCAGTGAAAACCATACTCCAAAATGCCAGCTTCTCTAATACACCATTACCCTCTCCTCCTTACACATTTTTCTTTTTTAAAGATTTTAAGTAATCTCTACACTTGACATGGGGCTTGAACTTATAGCCCTGAGATCAAGAGTTGCACAATCCACCGACAGAGCCGGCCGGGTGCCCCTCTCTTCCACTTCTACAACCTGCTAGTTGTTGCACATGTATCTGCTGACTGCATATATGTTAACTGAGGTCTTACCCCCTCCCATGCTGGAACTGAAGAATGGGATTTTACAGAGATATAAAGGCTAGCCTGCGAGGACCAGATGCTTATATGTGACCACAGGGAGATGAGGCTGAACTGATAGAAACTGAAGTTCTTATTATTTTTTTTTTTAAAGATTTTATTTATTTATTTGACAGAGAGAAACACAGCCAGAGAGGGAACACAAGCAGGGGGGGAGTGAAAGAGGGAGAAGCAGGCTTCCCGCCGAGCAGGGAGCCCGATGTGGGGCTCGATCCTGGGTCTCCAGGATCATGACCTGAGCCGAAGGCAGGCGCTTAACCAACTGAGCCACCCAGGCACCCCATTCTTATTGTTTTTTAAATGCTTTTTTTTGGTCAGAGAGCGAGAGCTCGCACTCACACAAGCAGGGGGAGCAGCCGGTAGAGGGAGAGGGAGAAGCAGGCTCCCTGCTGAGCAGATAGCCCAATGCAGGACTCGATCCCAGAGCCCTGGGACCATGACCTGAGCCAAAGGCAGACACTTAACCAACTGAGCCACCGAGGCTCCCCTTAAGTTCTTAACTTGAACCACAAAGTATCCAGCTTCCTGGTTAACACACTATGTAATAAGTTTTGTGAATGTTTGCTAAATCCTTTATTATACTGCAGGTGCACAGAGGACTGCCTAATATGGTTCACACCCTGACCTCAGCCCCCATAGCCCGAGGTTTCAGTACTGCTTGCTGTGGGACTTCCTCCTTCCTTGTCCGCAGAGCCCTTACCAAAGTCCATGCCAAGTCAGTACCATTCACCCTAAAACAATGGAACTTCAGCTTTTGCCTTAAACTTCCTGTACTTGTGAAACTGATCCTTTTTAAGAAGCAGAGGTGATGTCTAGAATCTGCCCATTCAAGCATCCCACAGTTCCTTTTTTTTTTTTTTTTTTTTAAATGATTTTATTTATTTGACAGAGAGAAACACAGCTAGAGAGGGAACACAAGCAGGGGGAGTGAGAAAGGGAGAAGCAGGCTTCCCGCCGAGCAGGGAGCCCGATGTGGGACTCGATCCCGGGTCTCCGGGATCATGACCTGAGCTGAAGGCAGTCGCTCAACCAACTGAGCCACCCAGGCGCCCCAAGCATCCCACAGTTCTAATGAGGTTGAGGACCTACCGGAAAACAGTTTTCAGTCACCAAGGTATGAAGCCGGTCATGGTCTGAACTAAAAAAGAAAAGGACAGAGATCACTGGCTCCTGCTTTATGATACCTCTTTTGGAAGCTAAAAATGGCCCTCAAAATGGACAATTCTTTTTACAAACATTTTCTGCATGCCTACAATAAGCCAGGTAATATGCTAAGTCCTGAGCACACAAAGATTAATGTGGTTAAAAGACCCTGAGTTCTAATTGCAGAGTAAAGTTATGTTTGAATCCCAAGAGCAGAAACAAATTTCACAGAAATTTATTTATATTTCTCAGAATATATCAATATTTCTCAGAATATATCCTTAAGAAGGGCGAGACCCTCACAAACCCATCAAAAAAATTCAAAAAGCTCATCTCATCTCCTCTTACCTCAGACACATCATTAATACCAACTGGATTGGCCTTGCACCTTATACTTTTTCTTTTTTAAATAATCTCTACTCCCAACATAGGGCTCAAACTCACAACCCTGAGATTAAGAGTCACATGCTCCACTGACTGAGCCAGCCAGGTGCCCCACATCTTACACTGTCTGTGAACCTAGCCAAAAGATAAGCAGCTGTCTTTTCTGGTCCTTTCCTTCCACCCCACCTCCACCTCCCCCAGTCCTTGCTGCTAAGAGAGTGACCTAGTCATGCTGATCAGTAAACCCCAGCTCCTGGACATACAGGATTTTAGAAAGTTCCTAGCTGAGGGGTTTCAAATAAACCAGCGATCAGGCATGAATTAGTGTTCTTCAGATACACATTCATGACTTTTCCCCACAGTTTAATACCTCTTGGTAAGTTTAAATCTTTGTTCCTTCAAAAAAAAAAATCTTTGTTCCTTCAAACCATCTTATCCCTAGAGTGGGTAAGGGATTAGTTTTGTTCACATGCTTCCCTTGCACCTCTACTCCTAAGAGAAAAGGTCATTTCCCTTAAGTCATTTCCCTCACTGTAGCTCTAGGCTAGACTAGACCAGACTAACCTGAGTGGTGATAACAGCTACAACGACCACAGGCCTGGCACCCCTCAATAAACTCTTCCTCCTCACCATCTTGGCCTAGAGATCTCCAGTAGAAATAAATTCCCTTCTCTAGGAGTTCACTTATCATTTACAATAAAACTTAGACTGAAAAATAAAAGGAAGACATCCGTTTCTGGCAACATAATGGACTGAGCGCATGTGAGACTACTCCCACTATAAACATCTAGAAATGTTGGATGGAATATAACACACACAGACACACATACATTTTAAAATGCTCTAATTCACAAGAAAGGTAAATTTCCTAGATGCTAAAGAGAGCTAAAACCAGAATGTAAAAGACACAACCTGACATCATGATAGCACATGGGATGATTAAAGGGATCTAGAAATAGCATCTAATGGCTAGGAACAGACTCTTCCTACATCCTTGAACTCTCAAAGAGCAGGGAGTTGGAAATGAGAGTCCTGCATCTACAACAAAGGAAGGCTACAAAAATAGTAGAGAGACAAAGCTTCTTTCTGTCAAGTGCTGAGTTGGGAGGACTAAAAAAAATTAAAGTCCTAAGCCCACATTATACTTAGATGTGGACATAGAATTATGATACCTATATGATGTAAGAATTTCTAAGAAATTAACATTAGAAACTGAACCTAGAGCCGCCTGGCTGGCTCAAACACAGAGCTAGACTTATCTGGGTCACTCCAGAACTCTTAACCAAAGGAAAAAACTCTGTGCCTAGAATAATAGCTGCTAAAAACATAACAGGTATAAGATAGAATTTACTTACTTGTTTAGACAAAGGTGAGCTTCAATAAAAATATCCTTAGCCTTTTCAGGAAAGTCCTTTATTTTAAAATTCGGATCATATTGTCTTATCTTCCGGACTCTGTAAAATTAAGTATGAGAATCATTTCTTTCTTTTTCTGCTTTTTAAGTAAGCTCTACGTCCAACGTGAGGCTTGAACTCATGACCCCAAGATCAAGAGTCGCATGCTCTACCAACTAGGCCTGCCAGTCACCCAAAGAATCATCTCTTTTCTAAGATTTTTAAAAATTTATTTATTTATTTATTTATTTATTTATTTGAGAGAGAGAGAGAGAGAGAGCATGAGAAGGGAGAGGTCAGAGGGAGAAGCAAATTCCCTGCTGAGCAGGGAACCTGATGTGGGACTTAATCCTGGGACTCCAGGATCATGACCTGAACCGAAGGCAGTCACCCAACCAACTGAGCCAGCCAGGTGCCTAAGAATCACTTCTAAAGACTTCATACATTATCCATAACTCACAGCTTACATTAACTATCACTAATGTCTGTCTACTTATTCGATAATTGTTTTCTGAATGTGCCAAGTCCTGTCAATTTAACCTCCTAACTCACACTTATATCAATCATTCTAAAGAAAGGCCAAGGCTTCTCACAGTAAAATTTCAGAATTCCAGCATCAAAGAAAACATCCTATAATCACTAAGAGAGAAAACACAGGTTTTACACAAAAGTTCAAGAACCAGAATGACATCAGGCTTCTAACTAGAAACATTAGAAGTTAGAAAGACAATGCAGCAGTGCTGTTAACTGAGGAAATTTTTTTTAGCTCAGAAATGTACACCTGGGCAAATTATAAACAAAGTGGGAGAGTAAAAGAGTGTTTCGTAAATGATCTCATATCTACTATGCGCCCTTTCTCAGGAAGCTGCTGAGGAATGTGCTCCACCAAAATAACAGAATAAACCACAAAAGACAAATGTAAAATCCAGGAAATAGGGAATACAACATCAGAGTGAAACAAAAGGACTATCAGAAGAATGAGAGAAGTAGATCCTGATATGCACAGTGAGCCTGAAGAGCAATCAGTCCAGATAGAAACAAGTAAGAAAGGTCCAGGAGGGATTTCTTCTTGAAGATGAAATTAATAAAATACTTAATGCTTTTAACATGCTGTGAAGTTGTTTATCCAACTAGAGATTCCATAAGCAAATGAGGGGGAGAAAAAAAGGCCACACTTAACTCCAGGAAAAAAAAAATATTACGTAGGAAAAGTCATGATAATGTCCTGCATGACTCAGCTGTCAACATTATTTTCAGTTATAATAATATAAACAGGGGCGCCTGGGTGGCTCAGTTGGTTGAGCGACTGCCTTCGGCTCAGGTCATGATCCCGGAGACCCGGGATCGAGCCCCACATCAGGCTCCCTGCTCGGCGGGAAGCCTGCTTCTCCCTCTCTCACTCCCCCTGCTTGTGTTCCCTCTCTGGCTGTGTTTCTCTCTGTCAAATAAATAAATAAATAAATCTTAAAAAAAATAATAGTATAAACAAGAATTCTGATCTAATCAAAGTGTTAAATACACTGGAGGACGAGAAACACGTAACCAAATGAAATTTATCCCAAGAATGCAAGATTGGCTTAATATTCAAAAATCTATGATATAACACAATATAGCAATAGAATAAGGGACAAATATTACATGATCATCTAAATAGACACAGAAAAAGCATTTGACAAAATCTGACACCCCCTTCACATGTTTTTCATCTCACAGCATTGTTTGTGCTGTTGTCTTCCTAGAATGCTATTCCTTACCATACCCCTCTTCCTAGCTAACTGCAAGCAATCCTTTTTTTTTTTTTTTTTTTTAAAGATTTTATTTATTTTGATCTGCCTTCAGCTCAGGTCATGATCCCAGGGTCCTGGGATCAAGCCCCATGTTGGGCTCTCTGCTCAGTGGGAAGCCTGTTTCTCCCTCTCCCACTCCCCCCTGCTTATGTTCCCTCTCTTGTCTGTCAAATAAATAAATAAAATCTTAAAAACAAAAACTACATGTGCTTTGTTCAGCATAATCATGGACCCTACTACCAAAGAGCTCACAGTCCAGAAAAGAAATATGTGAGGAAATCATCACAGTACCGTTCTCAGAAATAGTAAGTGTAAGTGCACAGTTACAATTACAGTAAAGGCTCCAGAAAGAGTCAGGGAAGGCTCAAAGGCACACATGATACTCAACTGGTTTTGTTTTTTATTTTGTTTTTTAAAGATTTTATTTATTTATTTGACAGAGAGAAACACAGCGAGAGAGGGAACACAAGCAGGGGGAGTGAGAAAGCAAGAAGCAGGCTTCCCACTGAGCAGGGAGCCTGATGCGGGGTTCGATTTCAGGACTCCAGGATCATGACCTGAGCCGAAGGCAGATGCTTAAAGACTGAGCCACCCAGGCACCCCACTCAACTGGTTCTTGAGAAATGAGCCGAGAGTCATCAAGTAAAGGAGGAGGAAAAAGACATTTTCAAGGCAAAGGAAAGAACGTACAAAGATACAGAGTCATGGCACAATACTGTCAAGGAACTGGCAATTAGTTTGGAAATGCTGAAGTTTAGGATGAGAAAAGTGGAAGAAGACGACAGTGGAACGGAAGATAAGGGCCAGATTTACAAAAAGCTGTGACTACCAGACACTGAAGTCTGGATTTATTCTTCAGGTAAGAGGGAGCCACAGGAGAGGTTTAATAGAAAGGTGATATGATAATATCTGTATTTAGAGAAATAAACTATGGCTACATGAAGAATTAATAAAGACTCAATATGCTTCTGCACAGAATTCTATAAACGATCCCAACGAACCTCGGAGTGACAAATACTAAATGCTTCCATCCTTTCAACTAAAAGAGGGACTAAGAAGATTTGGCTTCTGCTCCTTAGTTAAGACCTAGTTAGCTCCGTAAAACAGGTCTATCTTTTTGTCCCTTTTTGGCTTTTAACTCTCTGTAGTTCAAATTCTAAGGTACTTCTCATACAGATATGCTTTTATTATTATTATTTTTTTAAAGATTTTATTTATTTATTTGACAGAGAGAAACGAAGCGAGAGAGGGAACACAAGCAGAGGGAGTGAGAGAGGGAGAAGCAGGCTTCCCGCCGAGCAGGGAGCCCGATGTGGGACTCGATCCGGGGTCTCCGAGATCATGACCTGAGCTGAAGGCAGTCGCTCAACCAACTGAGCCACCCAGGCGCCCCTATTATT